>JAVSBS010022136.1:0-37473 GCA_033124195.1 Coracias cyanogaster
GGGGGGCCGTTCCGTTGTCCTCCGGAGCAACCGCTACACGTCTTGGAGCCCTGCTTCCCAGGGAGTGGCCAAACATCACCTACCGATGGGAAGTAGAGAATAACTTTGTTTTCCTTTGCTTCCACGTGCAGATTTGCTTAGCTTTGCTTCTATTATTATTATTAAACTACTTTTTGTTTCTCATTTTCCTCCCCTTTCTTTTTGCTCTGCTGAGGAGGGAGAGGGGAAGAAAAGGGGGGTGTGATAGAGAGGCTTGGTGGGCACCTGGCGCTCAGCCAAGGTTAACCCACCACACATACTTATGAACTGGGACTCAAGATTGGGTCGAGTATTGGGAGTTTGGGGTTCAGTCAATTGCACATACCCTTGAGGTGGCACTTCCACAAAGTTTCTTGTAGTCTGTAAGTGGCCAGAATACTTTATCTTTTACGTATTGTTTACTTCATCATAATACATTATCATTTACTTTTGTGTTTGATGCTACCTTGTGTGTTCAGATGCAGTTGGAAAAGACTGTGTTTATGTGCCTCATTTGTTCAGAGGTGCTGGGGTGCAGATGAAGTGTGTCTATCTATTGGGGACCTTCAGACTGAGGTAACTAGCTTCTCATGGGAACAGCTTGAGGATGTCCCTGTGCCTTCAAAGTGGTGCTAGCCACTGAAAAATAAAGTTACAAAGTAAAGGAAGGTGGTGGGGATTTAAATGATGGCCCTCTTGCCCATCATTCCATTCCTAGAGGAGTTTCTCTACCCCTCTCCATAAGTGTGTGGTACCTGCCTGGGCAGCGATGAAAAGTGACTGAAAGGGCTGACCAACGCGAGTGTTAAATGATGGTGCGGTTCCTGTTGGACTCATTTTGAGATGACCAAAACCAGACCAAGGGAAACCTCTGGGTTTGATCCCTGAAAAGTTTAAATGAAGTAGCAGGTTCATTTCTCCTTCAAGAGCATTATCCCTGGGTTGGTAGCAACAGCAATAAAGCCCTTTCATGGCTTTGTCCTGCCCGTGGCTTGTACTGGCACTTGACTAGAGCTAAGATTATCATATATATTTCTAAGAAAAAGGGCAATTTAGAATTATACATAGATTAATGGTTACTATTTATGTTCTCTGCTAGTAAAACTTTTTGCAACTACCCCATTTTGGAGATAAAAAGTAGCGACTGTATATTATTTTGACTTGTCTCATGTGGGTCTTAAAATGTTAACATCTGATTTCTACTTCACCCAGCATGTCAGAGATACAGGTGTGTTGGTTGATAATGGAGTTAATTTGGATTTGTTTTTAGAGGCATCTTCAGAAGCTCTCCTAGGACTTTTCATTCTTGGCATTGTACTTAGCTGAAAGTTTGTAGGTTTTAGTAACACTTTTATTTGTAAACCCTAACAACAGCAGTTTCATGCTCAACAACATTCATAACATGAATATACATCACAAGATGCCAGAGGTTCATAGAAAAGTGCATTTCAGTTCTCACAGCTTAATATCTCTTTTCAAGTCAAACTGTTTGAAAGGTTATTCCCAGGCACAGGAAAGTCATAAAATGTTCTTTCTTTTTTTTTTTAAATAGATGAATTTATCTTCTACATACAGTCGAGGGATAAAAGTAATTTCACCAGGAACAAATGTCGTCATAGCTTCTGTTCCTGTGCATATGATTACTTTCTGTTCTTGAACAAAATGCTTGGGGTGTGTGACTGGAGTGACTCACGTAGTGCTCTTCTACAGCTGTCTGATCTGCGCTGTCTTCTGTAGAATGCAGAGGTGGAGTTCACTGCAAGTGGGCTTGTGCCCCCTTTTTAAAATGAAACACAGATGCACTGTATGCTTTTTGCCTTAAAACGTTTTCTTCTTTTTCTTTTGTGAAAAACAATAATGGTTAAAAGCAAGATAAGGGTAGAGAAAAGGCAGCAGGCGAAGAATATTAACGGCTTCTTCTGAGAAATAAACAAGCAGAAGCTACACTGCTTTTGTTGGTTGGAGGCATCACAGACTGAATAGTGGGCAGGAAAGCCATTGTTGCTTATCAGGTTATTGTAAAATTTTATTGAAGGCTTCCCTTTTGAATCTGAAGTGAAGAATCCAAATCTGGGTTTAGATTTTTCTTCAGTCAGCTTAAATGCGTAGTAGCCTTTAATCTTGACTTCATCGATGTGGTATGCTGAGAGGGGAAAAAACCCACAAAACCAGATGTTAATAAAACCTTGTATGGCCTGCAAATGTTCTGGTAATGAGTTCAGATTTCAAATGATTAATCTATCAAGGAAGTGTAATTGCATCATAAAATATTTACTTACACTTACTACTTCTAATAATACTCATCTGTCTTAATTAAGTAGAAACAGTGCATCATTGTTGTAACAAAAACTTAGAATTTGGGAATTTTCTGGACTTACTCAGTGAAAGCTGGATTTGAACAGTGTTAGAACTGGGAGCTTCCTTTCCTGGGCAAAGCCAGATGCTGCTCTTTATTGAGCCCCGCTGTGAGGACTCAAGGGGAGCAGCTGCTCATGTGTGTCATGAGAGGAGCTTTCCAGAAGTTCCTGCCCTGCTCCAAACCCAGCTGCTCAGCACTGTATGACTGTGTGTTACAGTGCTGCACCCAAGTGTTGGGTGAAAATACTTCAATGAAATCATAACTAGCACTTCTTGGTGAGTAAATATCTCTCCGTGTGTAACTAGAGACCATAGTTGGGGATGTGAGTCAGATTGAGCAAGAACATTGCAAACTGGGGGGATGTTTTTGTGAATAGTATAAAATGTCATGCTAGCTGAAAATTAAAATGGGGCTGCTATGATGAAGCGCCCTTTAAACAACCTTTTCCTTTGATAGTTAGTCCTTTAATACCTTACTGTTCTTTTGTTTGCAATGTGAAATTGGCATGGAAAATAAATCAGCGAACGCTCCTTAGTCCTACAGTAATTGAGCTCAGCACTGGAGGGGGAATGCTCTGTTTCTTCTTGGTGTCTAAAAGCCATCTGAAGCCATGCATAGCTGTGAGTAAGACTTGTCTCATCTTCTATGTAGGTGGCTCCTAGAGAGGAGAAACCAGGATATGTAGACTACGTCTGGGGACAGGTGCCTCAGAAGAGCTTTTAGATGCCCCACATCCTGGTCAGGGAACTTGCTAGTGCTCATCAGTAGAGAACAGTGAGCACAGGGATGCACTGTATGCCTCATTTTGGCTGTATGGTTCAGGTGCCGAAGCCTTTCTGACATCCTGTGGCTCACTGCTTTCCTTTAAATGTTTGGTTGGAGGAAGAGGGATGCGAGAGTTTGATGCCCCTGCAGCATTTCTTGTATAATAAGCTATTGCTGAAGATCATTGCCTCAAATATTTTTGTCCTCTACCTCCATAATTGTTATTAATTTTCCTCTAAAGTAAAGAACTAGATTTCTGTAGGTGCTCAGGAGAAAGCAGGTACTGGAACAGGAACTAGTTTGACTCTCCCTTCAACAGCAGCTCCTTACAAATCTGGTGACCTGCTATATTTCTTCTGTACACCTCTCGAGGTCTCCTTGGCCTTGCTTGTGCTTTCCTGTCCAATCACTAGTTAAGCAAGTAAGGAGGCTCCCACCTTTCTTTGTGGAGTAGAAATGAGAGTTGTCTCTTTGGAGTTGTTGGTCTGAAGTGCCATCTCCTACTGAGTAACTACTCTGCTGGATGTGCATGCCCAGATGGCTTTTCACATGGTTTAAACTGGAAACAGCTGTGGTTGCATTTCACATGAGAGGCTTGATGCCGTTGCTTTGTGCCCTGAGTGTGACTGCAGAATCTGGCCCCTCAGCGGCCTGAATGCTGATGTCCAGCTCCTGCATCTCAGCCAGAGCTGCTTGCTGTCTAGGGCAAGTCTTAGGTGCTTGCTTAAGGAGTGTCTGGGTCTGTGCTATGGAAATGGCTTGGGGAACTTAAATCTACCATATACTCACCTTTTAAAATCTCTTGTACGTATGCTCCCAAGTAGTAATTTCGAAGTTCATCGTTGTCTAAGGACTGGTCATCTATTCCATTTGCTGTGATGTAAATATCGATGTCACCATAGTTTTTTTTGATCCACCTGAGAACTTTGCGCACTCCCCAAGGCACCACTGCCAAACGAGAAGGGGAGCTCAGGCAGGTGATATCCTGCAGAAACTGAATGTCACGATCAAATTCATACTGGCTCCCATTCTGAGGTTCGTGAATCACAAATCTAGTGGTGAAATGATTCAGCGCGTAAAAGTCAGCTGCACCTTTGACGAGCTGCTTTTCCTCAGTTGTGAAAGATGGCAATGAAGAGAACGAGAGGCCTTTTCTGTTTTTAAAGCCTATGTAGTCCCTCATAGTGGCTGGATAGTCCCCAGTCTTAAATATGGGATCGGCAAACCAGCCTATTTCAAACTGAAGAAACCTGTTGGCAGCTTTCGAATGAGATTCCAAGTAGGGGTTGGCGGGCTCAGCCCAGTCCGAATGCAGGGACAGGGACACTTTGCCATACTGAAAGGCCCGGTACTGCTCATCGTATATTCTCCAGGCCATGGCATGTGCTATTAATAAATTGTGTGCTGCCCGATATGTATCATTGCTGCTCCTATTGTAGACATCGCTTAGTCGGTTAGGTTCATTTATTGTAATCCAAAGTTTAACCAAATCACCAAGTTCACGAAAACATAAAGCTGCGTAGTCTTGAAAAGCGTAGGCAGTAGACTGGTTCAACCATCCTCCTGCCTGCACCAAAGGATCTGGCAGGCCCAGGTAGGCATGAGTTGGATAATACAAGGTGACCATGGGTTGAACATTGAGTTTCAGTACTTCACTAATCACACATCTGTAATACCTAAGAACTTGCCTGTTGACCACTGACAAATCTCCATTGGGTAAAATTAGTGCCCAGTCGAGTGCAAATCTGTAATGTGTGACTTTCATTTTTTCCAAGAGGTCAAGTTGCTTTTTAATACTGACAAAATCCGTGCACTGTGCTGGTCGTGTTTTTAGCTTCACCCCTTTTACCCTGTGCAGGAGCCCATCTCCTGTGATGTTCCAGAGGTACAGGCTGGAGTCGCAGAACTGCGGTGAGGAAGCCATGGATTCTGCCTGTGAAAATAAAAATGGTATGTTACAGTAGGGTTTAATTAAATGAATGCCTGCTTGTAGTCTGCATTTCTGCATGTGTTTGGCTGTAGGATTAGCGCTGGATGTCAGAAGGTCCACTTAAATGATCCGAGGGGAAGATTAAAGTGGCATTCTCCTTTCTGTTCAGCTACACACTGGCATTTGCCCTGCCACCAGCCTACATGACATACATTTTTGCACAAATCTATCTCCCAGATCGAGTTTACTCTGTGGTCACACAAACAGCAGTTCTCAGGCAGCTGGCAGGAGAGTGGGGTGGTAAGAACAAGCACTGGGGGCTATATAAGGCAGGCACGGATTATTTTGGCACAGCTGCTGAGACCAACCTTGTGAAACTGTGGCATAGTGTTCCCTGGTCTTACTGGTAGTCCTTCTGCCTGTGCAAACGTCTGACAGGAACAGCTTGTAATGTTTACTGTTAGTTATAACTTTACTGTTTTCTACTAGTTCACAAGGTTAGCATAGGATGTGTCCTATGCAGCACAATAATTTTTTTTACTATTCCAATTTTTTAAAGCACTTACTGTAAGATTTGTAATGCAAAAGAGTGAAGTTTAAAATATTTAGATTAAACCTGTTTTTTAATGAAATGGAGTTTTTTATGCTGTGCATTTCCTCGGAATTATTAACAAAGTATATAGAAGCTTTACTCTTTTTTCCTATGATTGTCAGTTAATATATTAAGTTATGGAGTTTTGTTGTTACTTTTTGAGGCTGATCATTGAACTGTCTTTCTTTATGTGATGACAAAAAGAGTAACCCAACACCGGCCATACACATAAAATCATAGAATCCTCTAGGTTGGAAAAGACCTCTAGGATCAGCTAGTCCAACCTTCATCCAACATCTCCCTAACCACTAGACTATGTCCTGAAGTGCCACGTCTACCCGTTTTTTGAACGCCTCCAGGGATGGTGACTCCACCACCTCCCTGGGCAGCCTGTTCCAATGCCTAATCACTCTTTCAGTAAAGAGCTTCTTCCTAATATCCAATCTAAACCTGCCCTGATACAACTTGAGGCCATTACTTCTTGTCCTGTCATTAGTTACCTGGGAGAAGAGACCAGCACCAGCCTCACTAAAACCTCCTTTTAGGTAGCTGTAGAGAGCAATGAGGTCTCCCCTCAGCCTCCTCTTCTCCAAGCCAAACAATCCCAGTTCCCTCAGACACTCCTCATACGATGTGTTCTCCAGACCCCTCACCAGCTTTGTTGCCCTTCTCTGGACCTGCTCCAGCACCTCAATGTCCTTCTTGTACTGTGGTGACCAAAACTGGACACAGTACTCAAGGTGTGGTCTCATGAGTGCCGAGTACAGGGGCAGTCTTTAATAAGGAAAAACATACACATATAGTGTTAGTGAAGTTCAGTCAACATACCCTGAAAATGTCACTTTTCTTTTCTCTGCTCCTTGGTTCTAACTTGGTGTTTTTGTAGAATGGAGAATGGAGAGAAACAAAAGCATGGGGCCAAGGCACTGTTTCATGGTCAAAAATCCAGTACTTGCTTCTTGTGAAGGGAACAAGTATTTGCACCCATCAGCATTTTAACCTCAAATTATTTCATTTTGGCATCCAGAATTGCGGAGGGAGCATTTCACTCTGGCTTTGCTGTTGTACTACTCCAGTTTGTGTAACTCTTCTCCTGGCTGCGTATTATTATGTTGGTAGCTTTCACCCTCACCAGCTGATCCTTTTCCCAGTGTCACATTGATTTATTTGTTGGGATACTGATAACATTTCAGCAATAAATTAATTTTAAATTAAACTTTGTGTTGTGTCTTTTATGTTGGGCCCAGTGCCTGCACTGGAAAGGAAAATTCATTTGAGAGATACTTTGTTATTTTTATCACCCTCTTCAGCTACAGACTCAGCAGCTGTTACATTTATTTTACTTTGGGTGAAAGTTGTAAAAGCACTTTGTAAATTACAAATAAAACTTGCTGCTAATGAACATAAGCAATTGTAAGAAACATTTCAAACAGCCACAAACAAGAAGCAGTTGTGCATACAACTGAGGGTGCATCCTAGCAAGAGAACATGTGCCTTGTTTATAGGGTACCAAATAACAGAATAAAAATCTTCTGTGATTGTCTCCCCAAGCCTTCCCATTTCCTTGCTGCTAGACCAGTACAAACATGAGAAAGCAGCACTGAAACAGCCTGGCCCAGAGCCTGAACTCATGCTTCATTTGTCTTTATCTGGTTTTTTTGGTACATCCCTGTCACTCTGTGAGCAGGGAGCACTCTTCCTGAGCAGCTAAGACAGGGCTGGGGACACTGGCTGTCCAATGTGCTGGCAGTATACCAGGACTGCTTGGAGGTACCAGCAGGGCTAGCCCCCCTTACCTGCCAGCTGGGCTACCCAGCAGCCTGTCCACTCCAGCATGCCCTTCCCATCGTTCAGCCTCTGCTTTTCCTCCACTCCGGAGGCCTAACAGCTTTTAATGGTTAAGCTGAGAGCAGTTTTTCATCTGCTGGGGTTCCTGGGGAAAGCAGACAGCAACTGAAGCAGGCACACAGCAACCCAAGAAAAAGAGCTTTCCTTTACATAAATCTAGCAAAAACCCCTAGCAAAGCAATGCTCTGCAGTGGTTTCTTACATCCCAACCTCCACAGCAGTATGGCCCAGCTTCAAGCATGGGCAGAGAAGAAAAAAAAGAGGTATGAGACCAAATTTTGTTTTGACTGTGCCAGATGAGGCTGTGTTTGCTTTTCCTCAGCATTGCACCAGCCACCTCTGTGCTTTTAAACCAGGCAGGAAATTGCTTCTCTCTGCAGCTCATACACATGGTAGCAGGATCTCCACCACTGCATGGGGCTGCTGGGCACCTTGGCACACTCTGGAGGAACAGCCACAGGACACTCTGAGGCTGGGTGACTGCCTCAGTTATGGGAGACTCAACCTGCAGATTGCACTGAGGTCTTTCCATTTTAGTAGTGATGAGAGGAGGTGAAAAATGCATGTTTGGCCTAACTGAATTCCAAAATGGAGTATTTTATGGTATAAAATATAAAAGCCCTGAACACTGTTTCTATTGTAGTTTATTTTTGTAGCAGATGCCATTCATTCTCCCCTTGCCCCATCTTTTCAGCGTATTGTAAGTAGTAATGATGTATAGTCTTCTTGATGAAGCACTTATCTGGAGCCCATCATTATAATGACAGAGCCCTCCATACTCTTTTGAGATTTTATTATCAAAACGACTGCCTTGCTCCAAGCTGATTTTCATAAATCACCATTTTCTCATAAGCTTAAAGGAAAAAAAAAGGTCTTTTGGAAACCTGTGACCTACTTTACTGTGTAATTCCTCACCACTGGTCTAGCTGCTAGACCCGAAGGCAGAGTCACATCAGCTCATGGTTTGCTTCCAGGAGATTATTTTATATTATTGCATTATTTTGTAATCTCCTGGATTTGAGTGGTCTTACTTGCAAGCCTTTATAGTGCCTTGCTCAGTACTACAACCTTGAATTTTGTGCAGACTGGAATTGTTGCCAGACCCATGCACATAGGATCTGACTGACTAAATCACAACTTCTGCCCTTAGATGCAGCTTCATCCTCCCAAGGGAGCAACCTGTGGAACACCTGCCTTGGCCACCCTGTACTCCAAAGACAGAAGGTCAGCTGGGAGGTGTCTGGTCAGAGGAAGGAGTGCCATGCTCCCTTCTGGGAAGGTACTGGGAGGAAACCCTGGGAGGACACACATCTCCTACCAGCTCAGTGTCTCTCAATCAGCCCACTCCATCTCTGCCTCAGAGCAGAAAGAGTATTCATGTATTTTCCTGTGTAACCTCTTACTATTTTTTGATAGGAAATCCAGAGGAATTCCTAACAGACACATGGAGGAATAACCAAACCTCTTTGTCCTGGTTCCCAGGATAAAGTTTTCCAGCACAAGAAAATTGGGGCTCTTTAGGTTTCCAGCCTTAGCCTGTGTCCCAGCACCCATGTGAAGGACACCCCATCCAGCTCTCCTGATAGTGGCATTTCCCAGAGCAGTTTTTCCCCTTGTGTCCCAACTACTTCTCACCATCTTGCCTGCACATGCTGCCTCTGCCATTTGTGACTTCTTGAGTCCCCTCTTCTCTGTAACACCCCAAAGCATTGAAGGGTCACATCCCACAGGGCCAGCGTCACCTCCCTGCTGCCAGCCCCATGTGATGGAGTAGCTGCTGCACCCACCTCCCTCCTGCTGTGGGGAAAGAGCTTCCTCCCATGCTTTCCTCTGGGCAGTGTTTTCCTAACAGATAATGCAAAAAAATCAGTTTGCATCCCCTGCCAGCTTAGTGGCTCTGGGATTTCTCTCTCTGTTATGGGAGTTGTGCAACTCTACATTTCCTTCGTGTTTTATGTCTCCTGATTTCCTCTGCAGGCTGGTGATTGTAGCAGAGTCTCCATGCCATGCAGGTTGCTTTGCTCTCTGATGGGGGTCACTATCAGGGTGTTTCTGCTATGGGATGAGCAGGGATTCTGCCCATTCCAATGACTGCTCTCTTTCCCAGGCATTGGGTCATTCCTGCATTAGATCTTTGTTAAATATTTGGATGTAGTTCATGTCTGAGTGACAACTTGGTCTGATGTTTTTTGAATGTTAGTTATTTTAAGATTTAGGGAGATTTTTTTTTTTTTGCAGATGCACTCATTCCACTGTGCAAATAAGGGGGAATCAGAGATATTTATGAATTTAGGATAAACACAAAAAAAAGAGTTTTCTTTAGGGAAAAAAGTAGTCTATTTATATGTTAAACAATATAATTTTTTAACTTTTTCTAAACAGAAGCATTCTTTTACATCTGAACCAAATTTTTATTTTTAACTTGACATCAGTTATAAAAGGATTTTTCAATAACTTGCATAAAACTACCCAAGTGAACCATTTTTGGTTGCAGTGAGAATGTTTGTGATTTATTTCATTTTCTTTTTCTCAGTTACTTACCAGAACCCAAGCAAGCCCTTGGTGCTTAGGTTTGCAAATCGCTGATCTGTAAATAGCTGTTCCCTTAATGACAGCAGCTTTCTTAGCCTTGGCCATTTTATTAACTTTTCCTTAACATGTGGCAGCCTTCATGGCTACACTGACCTCAGAAGGTCCTTCCAAGGACACCTCTGTCCTCCATGAATTTGTTGTCAGCTACAGTTCCTGGGAAAGGAACTCATTAAGTTTATTCTTCTGGGCTAATCCAGTGGGTTTTTGCTGTTGCTGTTTTTGGTTTTTGTTGGGTTTCTTTTTCTTTCTGCTGACATGCCTCTTGCATCTCTATTTCTTTTAACAGATCTCTTTTTTTACTCTACCCTTTTTTGTCTGGCTCTGTGCCGGGATTTTACAGCCAATGTAGATGACCAAACAGATAATGAAGACACATGAATCAAATCTGCTACTGATTTACTTCATTTTGCTTTTCAGTTTGTGGGCCACTACAAAATTTCTAAGGATGCATATACTACTGTGTAGCAAATTTGAGCCTCCTGCAATAATTAATTCTTAGCTACTTTTTTGTGGACCCCTTTGAAATTGTGTTTCTTAAGCCTCTTAGGAATTTCTAGGCTACAGGTTGAAACCAGTGGTTTAGTGTTAGTGGTGGAACTGAGGATGATAGTTGAGTGAAGGGGCACAGGTCTTACTACTTCAGTATTGTTAAGAGCTCTTTTGCCTCAGGTTCTTCAGCAATACCTCTTAAATATACACTGGATTAGCAGTGCTTTTGGGGGGAGCCTTTTTATGTCCCAAATCAAAATGCAAAAACTTAAAAGAACTGGCCAAGTAATGTCTTCCTGATACATTCAGCCCTCTCCAAATCAATGGGATTAATGAATGTAAATCCTTACAGCCAATGGGATTAGCATGTGCAAATTCTCTCTAGAGGGAACCAGATGATTGGATGAGCTTTGTTGAAGTTACAGTATTCCCTGCCTGCAATTACTTAAAAAAATTTTTAATTGCAAATGAATTTATTTGGCTATTGTCTGTGTGCAAAGTTTCAATGAATTTTGACTAGATGGAGCATTTTTGTGGTCTGCATTGTTTCACTGAGATGTTTCAAATGAAGGAACAATTGGAACAAATTTCTTAAAGGACCAAGCTTCTAATGAATTGCAAATCACAAACTAACAAATTACCAGACCATTCATCTTGTACCCAGAGGAATAAATGCTGCCAATTTGAGAAGGAGACCATATTTTTCAAACATAACAAAGAAGCTCAATTCCTGTTTTCAGTGCAAAACGGAACTGTGCTTTAACTGTGAAATCCAAAGTCGTGTCTGTATTAGAACTATTCTAATTTAACTATAAAATTCAATTATATGCTGATAATACTCGCCCATTCAATTCCCTTGCAGAGATTTCCATCATTTCCCTAATACTATCTTTGGCCATCACCTGGAGGCATCTGTTCTGATGACTGCTGCCACTTACCCTCTTCATTAGTTTCCTGACGCCCTGAGTTTTTGGCACTGATTTACAGCATTCAAGACAGGAAAGCAGCCTGAGTACCTTAACTCCGTATCACTTGCAGACCAGTGCAGTGACAGGACAGAACATATCATAGCCTCACAGGAAATAGCTGGGCTCCCACAAAACATTGCTTGTTCACCAGATGTGCTAGACCTGAGCAGTTAAGAAAACAAAAGGTAACACGAAATAAATTAGCAGCAAAATTCCAGCTCTGAAATTTCCAATTAAAAAAAACCCCAAACATGTTAGGTTATAAATATTAAAGAGATATATAGAAGAATAATAAAAAAGAGAAAGGAAAGACAGTTTCAATTAATTTAATTTACTTATGTTTTCTGAACATTCTTCTTTTGACATAGGGAATAAGAATTGCTGGAGGTAAGTTATGTCTGGCCATGTGTATGAATTATGGATTCTTGGAGATAAATGATTCTGGAAGGTTTTCCCCCCTTCCCCCCAATCTTTTTACCATGCCTGGAAGGTGGTATTAATTTCTGTACCCTCCTGTGTGCAACTGGGTGTGAAAGATGCCATCTTGTAAAGTATAGAGGACACCTGGGGAACACTGAGTCCTTTCCAAGTGGTGGGAGACAAGCAACACAGCTGCTGAGAGGGTGAAGATCTCAGGGGGTATCAGTTCCTCGCAGAGGATCAAAGGAGTGATGGCAGCATGAGAGGCTGCAAAAGGTCAAGGATCTGCCCTGGACCCGGATGTGACCATGGTCACACTGTTCCTTCCCACTAGCTCTGTTTCCTTCCCTGCTCTTGCCCAGACAAGTCCTTGAGGGTAAGGATTGCTTGGCTGCCTGGGCCCACCTGCATTGACCTGCCAGTGCTTTACCCCACTCCCACTGTGGTCCTGGTGGTGCAGAGTGGTGGCCTGGCAGGGCATGTTGTGAATCTCTGCAAGCATGCAGCCCAATTCTTCTCATTGCGTTTGGGAAAAATGGAAGCAGAAATGTACCTGGGCTTTACTCTAATACGGATTTGTCACACTGACAGACTGTATAACTGGGTCCATAAAAATGGAGATACACTTGGTGATTATACAGTAACCAACACTGACTTTTTTGCTGGCAAGACCTCCTTGTGCTAATGTAAGAAAATCAGTGGGCAACAATTTATTTCATTATATCTGTTTTACTTCCTCAGCAGCAGAAGGAATCTGATAGCCAGGAATATTTGGCAGGGGGGAGCAGGGATGCTTAGGCTGATCATTACTATATATAAAATAGCCCCCACTAAAGCACTAACAGAGTTACTGCATTATAATATTAAAGATTACACGCCTGTATCCTCAGTTACTAAGCCTCAAAGCTGCAGGAACCTCAGACAGAGGTTCTCCAGAGAGGCCCAAACTAGTGTATTTTTTTTCCTTCCTAGGAGGCATTTGCTTAACCTGTATCTAAGCCTCTCCAGTGAAGGAGACTGGACAATTTTCTGCCCTGCTGCACCAACAAATAGAAAACTTTCCCCAGGCTCCAGCCTAAGCAGCCTTTTGCTGCCTGTTTAGCTGATCTCTTCTTGCCCTTACTTTCACCCAGAACAATTGCTTACTGTCATCTTTATTAGAGTTTTGTATGCATTTAGGAACCAGAGTCTTGCCTTGCCTTCATCTTCTCTAAACTAAGCAATCTTCTCTAGACTAAACAAATGCAATTCTACCTCATTGGCTGTATTTTCCAAATCTCTGATCATACTTGTTGTTGATCTCCTCTAGATTTTCTCTGCTGTATTCTGTATGTTTATTAAAGTACAGTGCCCAAAACTTGATAAAACCTTTCAGCTGAGACCTCCACACCAAAGTGCAGAGCAGAATAATTGCCTTCTTTCTCTTACATGTGATGCTTCTATATACATAACTCAGGTATTTATATTTTTTGGCAGGGCACTGCACTGTCAGCACAGAACCAGCCTATAATTTGCTACATCGCTCAGACATTCTGTGATCCCACTGCTTACAAATTTCTTCCAGCTTTATAGTTGGGAATATGAATTCTCCTTTCTGAAAGTAGCACTTTATCCTAGTGATTGCTTTATCAGGTTGGCTGTGGACCATTTTTCCAGATCTTTCCTGCACTTTGATCCTCTGACTTTGATTCTTTTGTAGCATCTCCAATTTTACTGGTAACTACAGATTTCATTATCTGCATCATTAGCGAAAAGAATGGAAACATACCCAGAAAAGATCCCAGAGGAATCCCACTTGAACAACTTCCTATTTGATTGCAACAATTGATAACTGTGTTTTTAGAGTGAACTTCACTCAGTTGTGCACCCATCCTGTTGTGATTACATTTTAGCTCACATCCAATGTGACCATGTTGGGAGGCTTAGATAAATAACATCAACTTGCTCTTCTTTTTTCACTAAGCCAGCTACTCTGTTAAAAGTGGAATTTAGACTGGTCTGACATGTTCTGTTCTTGACAAACTCAAGTGGACTGCTTTTTATCGCCATACTATCTCCTAGGTATTTAAAAATGGATTGTTTAATAACTCATTCTAGACTTTTTTGAAATCAGGGTGAGCGGTTTATAGCTTCCTGGGGTCTCATTACTCCTTTTTAAATATCAGTACTATAGTCACCCTTCTCCTGTCCTCTAAGGCTCATCCTGTTCTATGTGATTCCTTTACAGTAATTGCTTTACAATAATTGTTAACGATTCACAGATTACTTCATCTCATTCCTTGAATAAGGTCAGGTGAACTTTACGAGGCCCTGCTGACTTGTATGCAGTTGGCTCATCCAAGTATTCTCTAACTTGGTCTTTTCCTGTTTTGGTCTACAGTCCTACCTCATTTTAAATATAATTTAATTAATCAGCTGGTCACAAACAGCTTTCTTTTAAAATAAAGGCTGGATCAAGAGATATGCCAGCCTTCTCTACATCACTTATTTGCTCTCTTTTCCTGTTTAGCAATAGATGAAGACTTTCTTTTTTCTTCCTCTAATTAAAATGTATTTATAGAACTTTTCTCAGTTCCCATTTATGTCCTTTTCTAGTTGAAATGCCTTCTGTGCTGTAGCAGCTCTGCTTCTGTACCAAATTGTTTGTCTTATTCCCTTGTACTCAGCTATGTGTTTGGGTTAATCCTTTCTGTAGTACCCACTTTTTAATGTCCTCAGAAAGCTACTGGTGCAGCTGGAATCATAACTCTATGTGCCTGGTGTACACAGGGTACTTGCTCTAATGTTTTTAACATAGCAGACATTTAGGATTTGCTCACTCTTCTAATCCTGCTGAAATCCTTGTTTACCTACTTGAGAGATTTTAGTTACCCTGTTATTTTTTCTACACAGCTTTGGGTAACTAAAGTTTCCTATTGCCACCATATCTCATTGTTTGCATAGCTTGTACAAATGCATATAAAAGCTTCTTCTACTTCCTATTAGTGATGGGATGGCCCACAGCAGATCTTTGTCATAAACTTCCCCAAGGTTGACTGTGTCACAGCATCCAAACAAAGACTTACAGTTCTTTCTGTTCCCCTGTATCCTTTTGTTTGCCTGCAGTGGTCAACACATTGCTCCTGTATTTACATTTTTCTCTACTTCATAACTGATGTTTCTGATTCTTAGGCTGCAGCTAAGGACAACACATTTTTCAGTTAGCTGAAATCTTCAGCAACTGGACTTCTCCGAGTGTACTTAAGAAACCACTGTCAGATTATTTAATAGTGTGGGATAACATAACCCCAGTTTGGTATAATCTCAACCACAGAGATTCCTTCATACCTCTGTGGGGCTGTTTTGGATCAATGTGCAGTTCAGCCTGAATGACGAGACCACAATTTGGCCTAATACCTTCTTGAAACTGTAATAAGATGCATAGACTCCTAGAGCCGGATGTAACATGTCTGTGGGCAAAACCAAAGATCAATCCACTCAAACATGTAGCAGTCTCACCTTAAATAAAAATTCCTAGAGACACTATGATACATGAAGATTTGATACCCATCATTATATGCTGTATCCTAGTGCTCTGCTGAAACATTATCTCTTTTTGATCTCAGAGAGAAACCATGACTCACTTGCCTTCACCAGCCTCTTTGTGGAAGGTCAATACCTAAGTCATCACCAAGCCCACACAGAAACTAAATTCTCCTTTAGCAGGACAGCAGCATGACTTCAGAGGTAATGCTATGTTCCTCAAGTTACTGACATGCCTGTGCAAGATGGTTTCATTAGGGCATGCTCTTGGTCTTACTGGGCTTGGGGCCTTAATGACATAAACAGTGCAGGACCAGGCCAGGGGAAATAGAGTTAAGTACATGCAGAAGTCCTTGAAAGTCTGGAGCCAAGACTGAAGGTCTTGTTTGACCTGGTGTGTCATTTGTGACCCATCCCATTGTTCTGAGCATAATGGTTATTCATTTCCTCTTTGCTTGTGTTTTCATGTATTATTATTTTAAATTGTGCCTTTTTTATTTTAAAGAAGAAATTAAAATAAACTCCCTTGGGCCACAGAATGTGGACGAACACAGTCAGGTCAGGGGATTGCTTTTAGTCTCAACGCTGACTCTGATACAAACATTAATTTCAAGGTGACGGCTTTGCCTAGAAGTGTTTTGATTAATAGCTTTAGTCCTGGTAGGACTTTTGGGAATGCAAATACTCCTAGCAGGAATTCAGGAGGACCATTTGTTTAGAGAGAAGGATACTTCTGAGAGGGTAGCTAGGATACTAATGGAGTCTTCCTCATTGCATAATGAACACTGTACATCCTGCAAAACCTGTAAATAGTTTTCCTTTACAACATTACACTACATTGGCTCATTGTAATTGAAGTTCATACATAAATTGGGGCTCTTCTGTCCCATATCATGTGTCTGTAGTGGAAGCAAAGTTTGTGCTGGGAAGGGACTGGATTGGTGGAGAAAGAAGGGAAGTCTGTTGCTTTCAAAATGAAGAGAGAGGAGTAGTAACTAGTGGTCGTTTCTTCAGATTCCTCTTTTCCTCTCTAAAGGTGATACTTTAAGGATGTGTTATTGTGGAACAGACAAGATGGGTCTACAAACTGAATCTGTGTTCCAGACGTATATCATTTTCCATTAAGAGGCTGAAATTCAGTCTTGTTGTAAAGCAGCTGCAGTTACTTAACCATCAGGCTGAAAATTAGCAGAATATATAGGTATTGAAACAATAACAGGGCATTTTGATTGAACATTAAAGACTGTAAGGGCCATGCAAATTATACTTTGGTAATTGTAGTTCTGCCAAGGGTGTAAAAAATGTGATGTGATCTCCCTTGGACAGAGGCAAGCATATGTGAAAGCTGCTGTTCTGAATTATGATAGCACACTTATGGAAAACAGACAATGTTGATATCACAAAAATGTGATGGGTACCATTAACAGTGAGAATCACACAGCAAACCATAAACCCATTTTTAGATTTTGAAATGTAAAAGAAACAAGTCAGATGATTTGTTCAGGGAAGGGATTAAAAACATGTAAGAAAAAAATGTGTTCTTTTAGTCCTTGTACAGTTTGCCAAGAGCTCCTTAAACAAAAGCTAAAAAACCTATTTGTGCTTTTTACAGTAAAACATGTGCCCTTCTGTACAGAATACAATAATAGTAAAATTATGCTACAAACAGTCAGAAAATACTGTTGTAATACTTTCCTGTAAGTTATTTCTGTTGCCATATTAAAATAAGTGGTACTTGACCTAATTTTTGAATAACAGGTTATAGAGCCACCTTGATCTTTTGGCTTCTGGTCTCTATTCGAGGCGGGTAGGTAGTAATTTATGCTATTACTGATGTGGACAAGGAAAGCTTCCTTAAGCAGAAACTGCAAAAAGTTGGAGGAGTTTACATTCAAGAGGAGATTAATAAAAGGGGACATGAAGAGAGTGGGTGGGATAGGTAAGAGAGGGGGGAATTAATATTCACATTGTCTTTAAATCAAGAATGCAGAAATTCAGTGAAACTCAGCAGCAGGAGCAAATGTAATAGCAATAAGAGGAAGCACTTTTTCACAAAATATGGCAACTACACACAGGAGCCCCTAGTTACAGGATATTTTTGAGGTTAGAAGTTTATCAGAATTTGTGTAGAGGGCATGAACATGCCAAGTCATCACTGTGAATGTTAAAGAGAGCCAGGAACGAGAGCAGCTTCCTGCAGTGATCGGGAAGCATTGTTTTTCTCCCAGAAGTGGTCCATCACCCACCTCCTGCTGTCAGCTGAAGGACACTTGCCCAGAGGGCCCCACAGTGGGATGTGCTTTGGTAACTTTGGCGAGTTTGGCGGGGTCAGCCTGAGCCTTGCTGAGTTCCCACTGCAAAGTTCCTGCTGCTGGAGTGAGCCTCTGGCAGGGTCAGGGACTGCATGGATCATGGGGAGCATGATTTCTTCAGCCTGCAAGATACCCTTCTTCCCAAAGCAGGCAAAAATACCCCATCTCTACACAGACAGAAGAGCTGAACACCAGTTCTTTTGCTGGGAAATTCTGTGTTTCTCTGAAATGAGAAACAAAATGGGTTTCCACTCCTTTCCTAAAGGTCACTGATACAGGTATCTTCAGGCTGAAGCCTTGAATTTCCATGCTGAAGTGGATCTGCCTGGGAGCTGTAGAGGGGCTGTGTGGGAGCAAGGAGCTGTGTGCTTCAGGGAAGACCCAAGATGAACTTTGCATTCTGGGAATCTGTGACCATTTCCATGACATTGCCCTGAAGTTTGCTATTGGGAAGCAATCCTTCACTCTGAAATCCCTTATCTTGAGGGAGAATGTAATATTTACATTTTCTTTCCCTGTTTACTGCACATGCTGCTAAGCAGCTCTGGGACCAAGAAGCTGTCAGAATCTATCTCTTTTTCTTCCAAAGGGCTGACTAATTCAAACAAACAAACAAACAAAACCGTTAGTTGAACTTTTAATAACTGTTCTAAAAATTCATGCAGTGTTGGAAAGTTCAATGTCCAAAGCAGTTTGGGATTCAGATCCCAGGAGGTCTGATGGCTGCCTGGTTTCTCCAGGGAAAAGCAAAGTGGAACACCTGAGAGGAGGAGGTATCGGTCATTAATCCAGGAGTCCAGTGATCTTAGTAGAAACAAAATATGTGCATAGTGTGTGGTTTCTTAAAGCTTGGGTTTGTTGCCTGGCCTGCCAGTCTGAAGAATTGCTTGCTTTTGTGAGTTTAATAATAAAATGGATGCTACCATCAGGGAATAGGCCAATGCTTTAGCTATGCAGCTGGGAGACCGAAGGATGCCTCACAGAAATTAGCTGGACAGGAGAACTTTAATGGATTTTATGTGAAACTGATGAAAAATAATTGCTTTTGGGAAAAGGTCACATGCAAAGCCCATGCAGGCAGTCATCCTCATTACTGTTGTGTCTTCTCTATGTAGAAACACAGGCAGGGAAGGAAAGAGCTTTGATTTTGACTAATGATTAGTCAGAAGGACTCCATGATGGGGCAACATGTGTTCTTGAACATAGAACGATTGCTTTAGGGGAACATTTCTTTTCATTTGATGAAAGCAATACTGTCACAGTACGTATATTGGTAACCTTATCCACCTCTACTGATTCTCCACTCATTTCATTGCAATTGATACTCTTTTTATGGGGAAACAAGAGGAAAAGCAAGTTAAGCATATCAGAAGAAATGATAATTTAGGATTAGACTGTTTTATAGAAAAAGAGATGAGAAGCTGCAAAGATATTGTGATTAATTGTCCAGCACTTGTGCTCTTCTTGCTAAACTACCAACCTAGTTAATCTCGTGTATTTTCCAGCATCACAGTGATGTTAGAGTAACTCACTGACTGCAGCTTAACAGAACTTTGGCTGTGGCAGCACTCCGTGAACATGTCCTCTGCCCACCATGAATAGAAGGTAATTTGAATTAGTTTAGTCATCTGTCTTTGGACCTAAACTAATTTCAGTTGCCTTATATCTGCTGTGGAGTGTGAGGTCCATGACAGCACTGGACAAGGAAACTCATTTGTGCAAAGGGCAAACTATTCTCCATCAGCCCCCCAGGGACATCCTGCAACTCAAAATTTTCTGTCTCACAGTGCTAGGCATTTGGCATAACCTACCTTTTCTGCAGTGAACTACAAGTAGGCAAATATTAAGTTATTTCCTGATCATATGAATTAGTGCAGCCTGTTTTTCTATGGGTTTTCCATATTTCTTCTGTATAATGACAACCAGTGTAGCCATTTCACAAGATGTCATATTTCCATGCATTGCCTGAAATACCTCACATACCCTTATCTCTTCTCTGGTAGTCCCCTAACTCCTTGAGAGCCAAAAGCAACACTTACCACAGCCTGTTTTGAGCCATGGGGGGCTGACTGCTCTCTGGGATACATTTATTCCTTGCCAGCTGGCAGTTAAAGAGAACAGATAATTAGTGCTCTCACCTTGCAGTCCTTCCATCACTCAGGACAGCAAATGGCATCTCCATCCTCTACCCAGGTCCTAGTTTTTGCTGCTTTATAGGAACATCTTATCTTTCGTATGTCTCCCACTTTATCAAATATGACTGAAAATGGCTAGTGGATTCAGAAATTGTAGGGGAGGAGGCAACTGGGGGAGGATGAACTAACTAACAGCATATGCAGCTTGAGAACTGTGCAGCATGACTGGCTGCAAAAATTCATGTCTTCAGAAACATACTACCCAATCATGCTGACTTTCCACTGGGAGAGGATATGAGGGAAGAAATCTCACATGGAATAGATGAGCCACATGGACTCATTGGCAACTGGAAGATGTTCAGGTTCCCTCATGATGATGATATGGTAAATTTGTGTTGACTTTTGGACTTTTCACCAGCCATAATTAACTTGAATGGAAGCACATATATTCAAGAAATGAACAAGAAATAGCCATTGCACCTGGCATTTGAGTGAAACATTTTTTTCCCTTTCAGAGCTTTTAATGGACAAATTCCACAGCAGGACCTGCTTGAAATTGCTTGGATCTGAATACTGTTAATGGGAGACTGATAGACACAGAAAGGTAAATCAGTGTCACTACTGTCTGTAAGACAACAAGAACAGGAGACAGATAAGGCTTGGATACTGACCAAAGTTGTGAGAAAAATCGCAAGGCTCTACGGGAAAATTGTAATTAAAAAAAAAAAATCTTATAACTGCTTTCTTGCTTCTGATTCCTGTTGACTGTGGTCTACTGGCCATCTTTTGCTGAGATAAGAGGCTCACAGCCTGGCTGGTGGCATTTCTGTATGCAGGTGAACAAGGCATGGGTGAGCCATCATAATGCCTCTTTACATTTGCATACAATTTACCTTAGTAACAGAGGCTTGCTTCAGAAACTCTGCAAGCATGAAAAAAGGCTTATCCCAAAGATGTTAGAATCACAGAATCACAGAACGATAGGGGTAGGAAGGAACCTCCAGCGATCATGTAGTCCAGCCCCCCAAAGCCGGTTCAGTAGGGCAGGTTATACAGAAATGTGTCCAGGTGGGTTTTGAAGGTCTCCAAAGAAGGAGACTTGACAAACTCTCCAGGCAGCTGGTGCCAGTGCTCTCTCATGCTTACAGTAAATAAGCTTTTCCTGATGTCGAGGTAGAACTTCCATTGTTCCAGTTTGTGCCTGTTGCCCCTTGTCCTATCACTGGGTGCTCCTGAAAAGAGACAAGCCCCATCCTCTTAACACCCACCCTTCAGATATTCTCAGGAAGATAAACAATTATTTCTGTCTAGAAGAACCTGTAGCATTCAAACCACATGCTGATGACCATGATATAAATTCCTGGAGGACTCAATGTTGCTGGTAAAAAACTACTGCTTTCTTTTTATGCATCCATTTTAATGCATTTCAGTTCAGCACATCCCTCTAAGAACAGGCTTGTATGTCTGACTTTTGAAATAATTAGAATTAACCAACGATGCCATTGTTATTTTTATTGCATAATTTCTAGGAGCCAAGTTCATACAAAAGCCCATTGTGACTATCTCTTTTCATTACAGTCAGGCAGAATATAGCCAAGTTCTGCTTTTAGTTACAGCCATATAAATCTAAACTACCTACATATTCCTTGCCAGTAGTACTTGTGTATGCTGGAGTGACCATTCTATAGTATTATTTTACCAGAAAAAGCAAAGCGATAACTCATCCATGTGACTTAGGAGTGCAGGTTCCAAATAAGCTGCAAGCACAACTGAAAATGGAAGATGAAATAAGTAGGAAAAATAAAAGGAAATAAGAAAATAATTTTAAGAAATCCAGTCTTGAATATAAGTATGTGTTTACATGTATGCATACTGAAAAGATCTGTTTGCAATCAACTCCTTTGTCACTTACTGCCTGAATGATGGATTCGGAGAATCTGCTGCTATGAGATGATGTGTGAGGTGCAATACAGAATGAGGAAGCAGATCTGAAAGCATCCAAGAACTTAGCAGCCCTGGGGAGGTTTGTCAGGCAGCTGTTCAGTTTGGGAGGTGCTTGGACACTTTGGCAGGGGAAGCTAGAGCAGGACTAATAAAGAGAGAGGGAGAGACAGAGAGATACAAGGCTAGTTTCTTGTCTGTTTTGGGTGCCCAGGCAGCATCCCAGCACAGGCAGAGCTATTCTGGCCTTGGCAGTGAGAACTCCTTGTACATGGGAGTCTACTGGGGCTCAGGAGCTGGTATGTGGTGAACTGGAGCCCCATGGCACTGGGAGGCTTTGCCAATGGGCTGCATATGTGGTTCTGCTCTCACAGCATGGACACGTTTGCAGGGCAGGTGGATGAAAGCCAGTGCTCGCTCCCTGCTATGCAGCAGACACATGTGCTTTGGCATGGTTCTGAGGCTCCCCTGTTGAAGAGGCACAGGTGCCATGGAGGCTTTCAAGGAAAAGTTGTTATTTCAAATGAAAGCAAACCCTGCAGCCTAGAGGGACGCTGTGCGGGGAAGTCTCCAGGTCCTGGCTGAGCCAAGAGAACACGTGCCAATTTGGCATTTAACACACATACATACATGCATAACTTCTGTTTTTATTAATTACAAATAATATAAGGTTGAAAATATGTGGCCTGATACCAAAATGGAGAGTAGCTAAAGTAACCATGTTGGAACTATCTGTACACAGAAATACAAACCAGCCAAAAAGAAAGAATATAGCAAACAAATGGATATGTTTGAGAGGAAAAGTTTCCCATGGATTTGCAAGAGTTACATCTGGAAAAGACATGATGTTCCTTCTCTTTGCCAACACTGAGCAGTTTTGCAGCATTACACGCCTACGGCATGTGGACTGTGCTGTACAGGTCTGGCTGAAATGTTTAGTGTGAGTATAGGCCAAGTTGTCACTATGTTTGGTACCATCAAGTGCATTTCTACAATACATGGGTAGATGAAAGTGACAGCACAGAGTCCAAAGCTTGACATCTGGTATAAATGTGATAATTTCTTCTCTGTTCCTTTGCTTGCTGTTTGTGAGCTTATCCTGCTTTCTACCATCAGACTATGCATTTCTCATGGAACTCCATTGCACTACCTCATAAAGCCTTCCTTGACTCTTCAGGATAGTGGTGTCTGAGTCACATATGGCTGTTTCCATCTTGATCAAAGGGCTGAAATATTTACAGCTGTAGCATACCAGCCCTCCAGAGGACTATTGATTCCTTTCTGAAAGTCTAATCATGCTTTTTCCCATTTCAACCCCCTACATGCAGTCAACTTGTTTGAGAAGGCCACCTGCAACTTCTCCCTCCAAAAATATCTAAAAGAAAGCCACAGTGAAATAAAGCAGGGCTTTAGGTAATATTCTAGTGCTCTCACTCCCCTGGCCCAGACAAGGAATACATGGGGGCAGGAAAGGGAGTGAAGTAATGTGTATTCATCTTATTTTTCCCAGTGTATTAACCAAGAGGAGGAATTTTTTTCCCTCTTTCAACTGTTGAAAGAAATAATCCAAGGAGACCTATCTCTCCTGTTGTCCTTTGTAGACTGAGTGGCACCAGAACTGCTGTACAGGCTCACCCCAGAGGCTCCTGAGGAAGGGAGGCAGCTCGCAAAGGAGAAGCCAGCACAGGCCTGTGGGTCTCTGAAGTATGCTGCTAGGAAAGTGAGTGGAGAAGGCACTGGTTTCTTTTGGAAAAGAAGATTTCAGGGAAGTTAAACTAGGCGGGAAAGTGTGTAAGTGTGGCTTAGTTATTAGTCCTTGCATTGTCTTGTTGCCTAGGGCTGCTAAGCACCTGTATAAGCAGAGAATAAAAGAGTGTTTTCTGCTCCACAAAAGCTGGCACCAAAGCCATGAAAGCTGTGTATGGCCCAAGGATGAGGAAGGCACTACATCTTCTCAGTGCAAAGGTCACTGGGGCATAATTTTTCACAGTTCCAGTTTTTGCACTACAGAGCCCTGAATCCCACTGGAGCAATCAAAATGGCATGTCAGGAGAAATGGGGAGCATCTGGGAGGAGCTGTCTTTCTGGGCAAGATGATGGGTCAGGCTGCAAGTCATGCAGTCCTCGGCTGAATAAGTTGCATGTACATGAAGCAATCTCCATCTGGTCTCACTACACAGGCAGGCAATCCTTTGCTCAGTGACAGTTACCATGCATCACAGACATCCACAGAGCATCCACACAACCCAGATTGCTTCCCCAGGCTGCCACCCTGGATTCAGCTTCCTTGATTCCCCATGATTCTAGCTCCTCAGGGATTCTGATGATTCCTGGCCCATGAATCCTGAGTATTTGAAAAAGGACCATGAAATTTCCCTTGTTTGTTTCAAGCCCTCCAGTGGTGCTTGGTTATGAAGACCTTCCAAAAAGTAACAGCTCAGTCCAACCTGCTAGAGACAGACTCCTTGGGAAAGGGCCCAGAAAGCTGACATGCTTGGCCCAGCATGAGCCAGAGTGTGGCAGAGAAGCTGGGGAGCAATTATGGAGAAAGTTCAGCTCCTCTCCTCTTGGCCTAGGATGACACACAGGTACTCAATGCAGGCAAAACCTCTGGGACGAGAATGTAATGATAGGGAAGTCCCTGCTTGGTAGAAGGGAATTGAAATGTTTCAGCATCTTATAGCTTGCCAAATACAGGCAAGAATTTCCTGATAGCAACAAAAGGTGCTTCTCTGTATCTGTGATAAGCAGGCAGCCCAGTTTTGAGACTTTGCCTCCAAACAGGGAGGTGCTAATTGACAAAGTGACCTTCTGGTAAGAGTGTCTAAACCATCCACTTCTTCCCCATTCCTCATATTTTAATAAATAACTGAATAACTTCAGATGGCAGTCCCCTTTATTTCTTTAAAAAAAAAAAATTACTATCCTGAGCTGACATTCCTCTTCCCGGCATGGAGAGTATCAACTGGCTGGTTCAAGCTCAAAAGAGCCATTTCAGTCACACCAAGGTCACATCAAATTTGCCTCAGGCTCCTCGAACTACATAAAGCATTGCTTGCATGTTGTATTCTACAGAAACTCTCAGACATACAGTGATGCAAGCTCAATATAGAATAGACCTCAGCATTCCTGGGTGGAGGGCTGTGATTTGTAGTTGGAGCCTGTGAAACAAAGCTCTGGAGGTGAGATGTTGGGAAACATGTACTTGGGAACATATTCTGAATATTCCCTTGACTGTAGCTAAAGCAGCAGTGATGATGATTATATGTTGGTTTATTTTATTCCAAGATTTGTAATTTTCACAGCTTGAGTGAGGATGGCTAAGATTCTCATACAAAGATAACACTCATTCATCAGTCATGTTTATAGCAAGTGACACAGCAAGGCCAGAGACAGGCAACAGCTTTTCCATGACCAGAACATTGCAGTCCCATATGGATGGAGCCTGGGGAAATTTCACACCAAACATACATGAGTGAGGGGCAGATACTACAAGGTACTGAAGATCCTTCACTGCAGTGCAAATTACGATGTGCTGAGAAAACTCAGTGCCTTGAAGGTTCAGACTGACAGGTATTTCTGGATTTCCTGTATGTTATGGGAAATGTCATAGATTCCAGAATGAGACTCTTTAATAACTTGTTTCTTCATTTTAGGCTGCTTTGATTATTCTCTTTTTTTGTCTCCTTCCTCTATCAGTTATAGTCTCCTACCAATGGAGTATGCATTTTATTATGAAGCAATTTTTTGTAAGTGTTCAATTCCAAAAAACATTTTCAGTAAATAAAAATTTTGTTACCTAACAAGTCTTTGACTGAATTCAGCTTTCCAATATTTGAATTTGTGAAGTTTTAGTGTCATTTCATCCAACCTGTTACCATCTTGTAAAAAAGGGAAGAAAGAAATCAAGCAAGAGGGATAAAAGGAAGAAACCTTTTCTCCTTCCTCATTTCACATATTCCTTCCTTTTTTTCTCCTACTGTATTCCCCACCTAGAAAAGAGTGAAAAATAAAATATCTGAGAGGACATGGAGAGAGTTCTGAAAACTGGCATTTTTCTCCCATTTCCCTTCTATTTCCTTTAGCTGTGGAGAAAAAAAAGGAGAGGAACATGAGCCTTTGTCCCTCTACCTCCCCTTCACAAACATCAGAGGAGTTTAAAACCAGTGAAAACCAAAATCTGGGATTTAAAGTCAACAGAATTATTTAGATTATTTTGTTTCAAATATTTTTGGCAGAAAAATGTAGTACTTGGCAGGAGAAAGCTTTGCCTTGTTTCATTTATTGGTCAGGTCTACTCATTACCAGTGTGTTAGGAGTTACGCACTGCTTGTGTAGACCAGATTATGTCCATGCTGACTGATTAGTCCCATGCCACTGAACCTCTTGGGATTTTCTGATTTTAAACTAAACCAATAGGACTTTCTACTAAAAGACAGGATAAACATAGATTGAAAGCTCTGGTGAAACCAAAGTGTGTGAACTGAAGCTGGAGGCATTAGCTCTGGGAGGAGGAGTGCTTGCAGTCTGTCACTCTCTCCCCTCCATCCTCCAGACGGACAGGGCTTTTCTTCGTGCCTGCAGGAATTCAAAAAATGCCTCTATTCTGGGAGTGAGCTGGATGCTGCATTTAGAGCTTCACACTGTAGACAGGTTTTTATTTTGTACTGATAACTAGTGAGGTTCCCTGCTGCCCTTGCTGACCATGGGATCCAAAGGGCTCTGTGCAGCTCTGTCCAAGACTAACACTCTTGTTGCTGGGAACACAAGAGCACAAAATTCATGTAACAGAATCTCACAGCAACGTGTCATTTTTTCTCCATGCTGCTCACATACTAAGGAATATAATTTATAAATGTCTCAGTAACAACTCAGACTGGCTATACCCATTACATCTATTCTCACTTTTGCATCCATAACACAGAAATACCCAAAGGCACTTGGAGGAAAGTTCCCCTATGCTGTGTCCTCTTTGACTGACCCTTCCTGTCCAGGGGTGGCAGGATGAGGCAGATGCCAACATGAAACGAAACCTGTATTTAGAGAAGAGGAGAGATTGCGTTAAGTTCCATCACCTCTCTGCGACAGTGAGCACCAAATGCAGAATTCCTGGCTCCCATCATGGCACATGACATGGCCATGGGACCACATCATCTCCAGTTCCTAAGTTTTATTATAGCATCACATCCCTCTATGCCCCTGGGCACTTCATTGTGCTTCCTTCCCCTGTAAAAAAAAGAGTGACAAAGAGACTTGCCAGCCGTATGATTGGCACAGGATTAAACGAGCACAAAGTCTGGTGAAATGACAAGGTGTAAATGCTGAGTGCTGTCAGCAAATGAAATGAGGCAGGTTAGCAGGTTAGGATACCTCCTACAACTTCTGTGCTTACTGCAGCAGGGGATGGGAAGCTGGACTGTTGGTTCCAGGGTTGTGTTCTACTCACTGGAGTACAATGAAGTACTAGGGTAATTTTGAAATACATCAGAGAGATAATGCTGGTAGTGATGGACGCAACAAATATTGAAGACAATAACTTAGTGTTGGGCTAGCCATGTCAAATTCCATCCCACTTCAACTGCTTTCCAGGAAAATAGATTTCTGGTTTTAAGTATAAGGATTAGCAACAGCAGATTTAGGGCTTAAAATAAAGTATGTATTTTAGATTTATTTAAGGGTCTTTGACTCCCAAACACTTTGCTTTAATATATTGCTTTCTGGGCTGACATGGCTTTCATTTTTCATTACTACTTTACATTCCAGTGTTTGAATGGTTTACGCAGAGGAAAACTGAGTTTTTCAAAAGCTGAAAATCTTACACTGCTGCTGTTTAACCAATGCTTTCCTTTCTTTTCTGTCCATAGCAGTTTCTTAGCAGTGAGAACTGTAATTCAGAACAATTCAATTTTCCATCATTTTAGAAGCAAGACACAATAATGGCTTAATCCTGATTACACACAGACATTTGTGAGGACTGACTTCCAGATGTTCATGCCATGTCCTTTTTTTTTTTTCTTTTAAATATGAAGGCTATTCATTTCTTTGGACTTGGTGCTAGGAAAGAAAGCTCTGAAATCCCCAGGATAGGAGCAATGAACTATTCAACTGAAGTCAGAAAGCCATCCTGCAGTTCTAAATATTTGCTGGACAGGTCCAGTGCAGGATGCAGCAATGGAATTTTTTCTGTCCTAATTCCTGCCCTGGAGGGAATTTCTATTTGGAGAAGAGCATGTTCACTCTTCACTTTTCCTTAGATTCTCTTTAGAGATTGATAAATATGGCGAGGTCAGAGCTCTAGGATCTGGTTTGCATCCAACCAACTTTGACCTTCTGAAGGCATTGGCTGCACTGCCAGCCAAGATTTCATGGTTAGAGATTAAGATTACTCCTTAAGTTTCAAAGAATTTGAGGGGGGAGATGGGGAAGAAAATAATGACAGTGTTTGAAAGCCAAGAAATGAATTTGGTAGCAAATGTTCCGCGTAAACCAGATCTTAGACCCTGTATCTTCCAGAGTCAACTGTCCAAGTCACGCAATCTCCATAACAGGCCTTTCCTGTAAAACCATGCTTTCTGGCCTAGTGAAGCAAGCTGGCTCTTGAGATGGGAGCTGCTCTTCTTAGTCTGTTTCCAACAAAAAGTGCCGGTTTTAATTGAATTTTGGTTCTATCTTTGCACATATTATTCTAATCATCCTGCTGGAAGGGTTCTCTGTGTATAGCAACTGGTTGCTCTACAGCATGGAGGCTCATGCTGTGCGGATCCAAGGGATAACTTGGAGTTCATGCAGCTGACTTGTAAGCAAACTTGCTAATAAAATTTAACTCTTAAAGAAGACAGCTTGGTCCTGACAACTCTGATTACCTTGGCACAATGTTGTGGAAATATAATTACAAGATTGGACTGCTCTCAATTTGTTCCAGATAGAGAGAGATAAAAAAAAAAAAGGGATTTCAATTAAAAATAAATAAGTAAGGCAAATTTTGAGAGCTTCTTGCCAGATTATTGTTTAGCTCAGCATTATCTTTTCATCTGCATCATAGTGATCCCAGATATGTAGATCAAGAGATTTCCTCCACTTTAGCAGGTAGAGATGGCCTCTTGGCTGCAGTCATGAGCTGGCTGGAAAGACTCCAGTGAGTGCTGCCTGTGAGGCTGTTGCATGGGCTGCCAAAGCTCTCTGAGTGCTGTACAGTGGTGTTTGCAGTGATAGTTTTTGGTACAGTAGCTCATAAGAGCATTACGAGAACTCACTGTTGATTATAAAATAGTTATACAGTAGAAAATTGCATGGTACATGGAGGCCTCCGCCTGCTGATTTTCACCTGTTTGGAAACTCTTGCTGCTCAAATGGCAGGAAGGGCTGGTGGGCTTGCATTACACCAGGAGTCTGTGCAAAGGAGCATGTGTCTGAAGGGCTGTGTGACAAAGACACCTTGTCTCAGCTCCTGCCAGCAGAGCTCTCCAGCACAGTACATGTCAAGAATTAATTACTACTTGTATGCTGTCTGCAAAGATCACTTACTGCACTATGAAAAAAACGCCAAATATTATTCCAGGCTCCATATGGATGACTGGGCTGAGTTCCCCAGCAAAGCCTTGAATCCAAGCAGAGGTTGTGATTGTGGGGAGCAAAACAAAACAAAGCAAAACAAAACAGAAGGTGCTTTAAAGCAGCTGAATAAAGACACACAACAAACCTGCTTGACAAAAGTACTGTTGAGTTAATGCAACCTGATCCCTGAGCTAGTTATGGCGATCATCATTTTCATCACCCAGGAGAAAGGGGCCGGCAGGGAGCCGGGGGGACAGCATGGGCAGTGCTGGTAATTATGGAGGCCTGATGGTAAATGGAAAACATCTGGTTTGTGTTTGAGTTAAGAAGGGATATTTAACTCTATTACCCAGATTTGTATCTGTCCATTACTTATTCAGATTTATTAGCATAGGCTTGTGACATCAAGGTAACACAAGGCTGAGACATCTTGTGTGTTGGGAGCCACGGAAAGTTGATGTTAAAGGCAGTAAAGTTACAACAAACAGCTGCAGGTCTCCCTGTGCTTTGAGCAGTGGGACCTGTGTGTTAGCAAGTCTGAGGACCTGTGCATGTTGGTGCCTACTGGTGTAAACATGGATGATGTGTACGTGGTGTGTGTGTGGGGTGTCTGAATAGGGAGGCACCTGTACCTGTGCCTGGTGGTGGACATGGACAACATGTGGATGGACAAGGAAATGTAGCTTGGAGATAGTAACACTGCCCATCCTGTATACAAGACCAGCAGCTCACAAATCCAATGAGTGTGGGTACTTTTAGTGACTTTCTTCAACACTAAGCTGCCTCTACCTTTCTGTTCTCCTTTTGCAGTGCTTTACCCCCTCATACCACCTACTTACAGCTCCATCCCACCTCAATATCAACATATCCTCCACCTTGTTCTGCCCCACAGTCCATCTCCACCCTACCTTTCTCTTCCAGTGCTCCTCTTTCCCAGTCTCATGTCTCTTTAGTCACTTTCCTAATGCAACATCGTTATTTCTGCATCCAGACACCCAGCCTCTCCTTTTGCCCTTCTCAATGTGTGAGACCTGAGATGTCTGTGGGGACTTACAAGTACTTAGTCCCCTTGAAAAATGGACCCAAAGCATCTCAAACCACATGTCTAAGCTGAGGAGGAACTTCAGAAATGGAGCTCAAGGCAACTTGCCCTGGGTGATCTGATCTGACATACTTGAGACATGTATTCACAAATTCAGAGCACAAAACCACAGTGCACTGAGGCTGACGGTAACCATGGGACTATTCTTCTCCCGCCTCCCTCCAGCTTCTAGCTTGGAAATATTCACTCTGGAATCAGGGATACTGCCAGGTTTCTTAGGTGATCATCTGCACTGTAGGAATAGAAAAGAGTGAAAGCACAAACTGCCCTTAGGCTGAAATTATTACCCAGCACTGTCCCATGAATCCCCATGAGGACTGAACACACAAAACATGAGTGCCACTGAGTTGCAAGAGAGAATCCACTCTGGTTAATCAGCAATGGTTTCTAGTCAGCTGGTTCCTGGCAGGTGTAAGCCTATATTTAACTCCAATTGTTATTTAAATGAAAATAGGGACCTTTTTTTTTTCAATTCCATCTAATTCCTCCAAGATATTAGCTATAATTCATCATGTTTATAACTTCTGAAATTAACTTCCCTCCCACAGAGTTCAATAAACACACTTTTCCTGAATAGTTCATTCACAGTGCAAAAACACCTTCTTCCTCATATTTTTCACTTCACAGAATGAAACCATATGAGGTGGTTAAGGTTTACATGGTCTGCTCTGGCAGGCTTTTTATATTTATTTGGGCTGCAAGATATAAATCAGTGCTGGGCCTTTCTCCAAGAACAAGTTATTTGTTATCTTGCTACATATGTGTTTCTGCGTCAAGATTTGATAAGGTGTTTTTAGCATTATTGCATGGGGTAGGTATGGTTTACATTGTTCTGTGCCAGCTTCCATGTTTTGACTATAGAACATTACCTTATACTGCATTTTATCACAACCTATCACTGGAAGTTTGAAAATTTTCCCAACTCAGAAATAACATGTATAACTGTGAATCACATAATTTTCTTCAGGGACGGTCCCATTTAACTGAACATTCCATAAATGTATGTGTGATCAGGATTATATGTTTTTTAATGATTTAGAGCCATGATTTGAAGTCACATGAATATGACTTCGTTAGAAAAATGATGTTCTTTAAATCTGTAGAAACATAATTGATTGCACAGGGAGGATTCTGCAGGACCAGATTTTAATTTCATGTAAGTCTCTCAGGCATGTAGGGACATGGAGCCATGTGGGATCTTTAGAAATGCCATAATAGACCCTTCTAATGTCTATGTTAATCGTCTCAACAAGTGGAAAGTCCATGGATATATGATACTTCTGCTGTCGGGAATTTTCTTTATCTATTTCAAGTATCCCACCTGGGCATCTCCATCCTTTGGTGAGAGCTTAAGCTATGGGCAATGCACCAAACAGCACAGTCCAGTAACAGGACTTTGGTGGCTTTGTAAATTCAAGCCAACAGAAAAGTAGTTGACTATGGGATTTAGGAACCTAACACTTCAAGCAGCAGCTGGGTAACTGTAAGGGCCTAAGCAAGAGTACTCACGATCCAAGACCTGATCTTATGTACATGCACAAAAATATGGAAACATTCCACGGACTTTAGTGACTCCTAATTTAGCTCTGCATGATGATTTGTGGATTTTGTCCCTGGAGTTTATTATTTACTGAATGTATAAAAACTGAAGCATTTTAAGATCAATCTATGCATAACATCAGCACTCAGAGATCAGCATCCTGACACAAATTATATCCTTCTCAGAACAGGCAGCACAGATGAACATAAGGCCATATTCAGAGAATGCATGGCAGTTTCTGCAAAAGACTTGGGAGCCAGTGAAGTATCTAAGTGCAAGGAAACAGCAAGTGGGCACTTATTATTCAGGACTTTTAGATCCTGAATCCCTGTATCATCCATGAAGTAAACAAAGTTCTCCACAGAGTGACCTGGGGACCTGAATCAGACCCTTGTATCTTGGCTTTCAAAACACAAAGAGAACACAAGGTGCCACTTGAGCCCTGGGTGGTTCAGCCAGACGGAGAGCTAGATGGATCGTGGAAGATCTCTCTCTCTCTCTCTAATCTATTGTGCCTATATGATTATTTCATTTTATAAGACAGATTTCAATTCTCTGCTGACAAAATGGCCTGCATAGCACTTCACATCAGTCACTAGGACACCAAATTAGAGCTGCCATTTAGTTTTTCCTTCATTTCAGTTTTGTAGGGTGATGTGGAAGTCCTTGGTCTCTATTTTTCATCAAGCCTGCTCTCCTGCGAGATCTGGTTGGAAAGAAACAAGTCTAAACTTTAGAAAGTCTACATAAATGTCTACATTCAAGAGGCCTAAGTCTACCCTATTCCTTTGTATCTGTATGGACCTCCTAAGCTAAGGCTTTTTCTTCAGATACATCTCTCTTGTGGGAATATAATGAAAAAATATTAATATCCTCCAGAGGATTTTAGCTTAATCCAGAACTCATTCCTTGCAGCAGAACAACTATAAGGCAACTTGTGCAAATTAGCAAGGTGACCTCACTCATTACATGCAGAGCTGTCCAAAATATTCATGGTGAAAAATCTTCTAATTTAAACAAGGGCTTGTTCTGAATTTTCCCAGAGGGAATTAATAACAAAATACTTCTTCTAATTCCAATATGATATATGAAAACACAGCAAAGCAAAACCAAGCCTTTTTTTTTTTGTTTAAAACTTGACATTTATATCCCTGCTTTCTCAGAATCTTTCATTACATATCTATGTTTTTACTCTTCACTATGACATCAGCATATCCATTTGTTTTATGGAACAGAGCTCCATCACATGAACACTCAGATTGTTTGTCTGTCAGAATTTAGCTCAAGATCTGCATTTGAACTGAATAGAAACAAAATGCCAGTATTGCTTAGGTTTGGTCTTTCAACTGTGAAAGAGGATTGTTATTTGATCCCTTTTTCACTTGACAAAGATCTTTTCCAACCCAGCAGAAATATTCTGAGATCTCTTTTTCACTTTCTTTCTTTACCTTTAGTTTCACTTTTCATTAGTTTGTTCATTATCTCTGGAAGGAAACCCTTGAAATTCTCCCTGTGCTTGAATATCTTTGATATGCCAAAGTTTCCTTTTGTATCCCATATTCCTGCTCCCAATCTGGGCAGCCTCTTTTACTAACACCTCGATAGCAGCCATCACTGTATATGTCACTGATCAAAAGTGGTGAGAGGCAAAGAATGCAAAAAAGAAATAAGCAAAATAGCTAGAAAAGGTTTGGTTTGGCAAACGATTCAAAGCCTCATATCTGATCAGTCATAACCTCCTGTCTCTCAGTAGTAACATGTTCCAGCACAATTTACATTTAAATGGTGTTAAATAAGGAAGCTTCCTGCTTCTTCCTCCCCCTAGAACATCCTTTCCTGCCACGTTCACCTCATGCTACTTGTTTGGAAATACAAGGAGAGATTAAAACCCCCATGCCTGATGGCTCTGTTTTAAGTCATGTATGAAACCCCCCCTTTGTAGATGCAATTGTTAACTGATGGGCTGTGCAGGCAAAGCCATGACAGGAACAATAAGAGGAGAAATACCGTTATGAGGAAAAACACAGGTCACTGCAAAGGTTTATGCTTTATGGCCAAAAAGCTGAAGCTGTGAAACATTTGTTATACTTTATGGAGAAAAGGCTGAAGTTGAAAGATATTTATTAGTGAGGAGTTACAAAAAACTAGCCCTAACAATAATTCAGAGATTGCATGTTGGGATGTGGGTTTGATTAGGAAGGGGATTCCTAGGGGTTCATCCTGCTGCATACTTAGCATGTAGCATGTCTTCATCTCTCCCAGGTAAATTAGCCCACTCCTATGGGTAATGGTGGTGGAAAGTGACAGCTGGATCCTTCTGATCCCAGATGTACCTGGATCAGGTCCTCTCATTGTTTGGAAACTCGACATTTGACACAGCACTTGAAATCTATAAGCTGGTTGTTAATGATGCGTACAAATAATGTACACAAACCAGAACGGGTGGATGTCTCTAGGAGAGAGGCAAGGGTTAATATGAAAACTAAATCTTAACTATTATGGTTTTTTCCTTGACTCCACACACGCCCAGACCCAGGAAGAACTGAACTTTTATATGTGTTTAAGCTAAATGTCTCTCCAGGACACCGAAGATAAGAAAATCAATGAAGTCCTGGCTTTCTGATGGAGATTTTTCTCCTGTTCGCAATATTTGGTAATTTCTCAGACTTGGGAAGTGTCATCCTTTTGCAGAGTGACCAGACACACATAGTTATTGGTTGCATCTTGCTTTCGTGGTGTTTACCAGCTCTGTATTTTACAGGATACTCAAGTATTTCATAGAAAGTGGCCTGTGGTTATATGGGTCTATATCCCCCTGTTCCTTGTCCTCATCCTTGTAATATCAAAATACCCTGGACCTGCAAAAATTTAGATGACTGTACTCATTGGAGGTAGAGGGAAACATTATCCACCCTGCACAGCTGGGGAACTGAGGCAAGCCCCAGATTAACTTATTTAGCCAAAGGAAGGAAGTCTATGGCAGCTCCTCAAGGAACAGAATGCAGGTTTTCCTAGTCCCAGTGTGGTATCCCCCACCTCAGACAATCCTTCTCGTGCCAAGAGCTCCAGCACTAGATCTGTCATTAGGCAGCAAGATCCTTTGTACTAATGATGCTTTACTAACCCAGGCATGAGGATTTCACACTGCAATGCTTCTGAATAAAAGCCGGTTGTGCAAAACCTGCAGTAGAAGAGCAAGGCAAGAGAAAAAAGCAGGGCTGGACTTAATTCGCTTTGATTTCAGCATGAGTCAGGCCAGGATCCAGCTCTAGAAAATATCACACAATATTGTTTTGAGCAACGGTTCTTAATGAGACCACGTGTAAACAGGGAAGGACAGAGTGGGTGTATAAGAAAGCAGACCTAGGGCTTAACATGCTTTCAGATTACTCTCCATCAACCAGAGAAGTACCATTCTCCTCACTACACAAATGGAGCCCTGAAATACAAAATAAAAGGCATTATCTGTCCAATTAGCATCTGGGTCACAAGTGTTTTGGTGTGGGTGGGTGACTGTGAAACATTTCTCAGTATTATTACCAAGAAGACTTTGAAATCTCACCAGGAACCAAAAATTGCACTAAGGATAAGCAAAGTGAAAAGAACATCAAAAGACCCCTAAATGAAAATTCTTAAGAATGAACATTGATAACTTAAATGAGAGAAGAGGCGTGCTTTTTGTTCCAGGAACATGTTAAAGATTCTCATCACTTTTGAATGTGCTTGGTAGATCGGTGGGTTTGTACTAATAAATTTGGGATGAGATTGGAACCGTAGAAGGTGAAGGTAAATGCAGATACCTAATCTGAGTGCTGAAACGGTGATGAAAGTTTGTAAAAGCCAGGTGCAGGGACCAGCATGCTGCTTTCTGAGGACACAAAGAACAAGAGACTTGTTGACAGCTTTCTCTGGCAGTGACTTTTCACTTACACGTCTACTGCAGCACCTGGGCCTGGGAGCCAGGCAGGAAAAACAGGGTTAAATGATATATAAATATAAAGCAATAAATCAAAATGCTCATGGCTTGAGTTCTAAAAGTGATGTGCTGGCTAGAAAACAAAACAAAACTGCAGGCAGCCTGTGGGTAATGAGCACAACTGTTTTCTGAAACTCTTGTGGAACAGTGAGATGCTGTTATTGCACACTCCCCACATGTGGAGACAGTACTTTAAGGGCGGTAGTGGCTGTTCTAATGTTCGAAGTGTCCAGTTTGAACTTATTTCTTCTGCAATATCCATGTAAGTCTTAGTGGAGGCTGCTCAGCTTTCTCAGAAGTGTCAGCAAGTGAATGAACTGTTTATGAAATACTCACGTACTCATTACTGGAAAAGTTTTTTGGTTGTTTCTGAATAAGACAAAACACATATACTCGGTTATACCAAAATATTTCACAAAAAATTTCACAGAATTTTTCACTTATAAAAATCACTCACAACAAAGCTAATAATTTTTGACATGTTCAAAACACAAAGTAATTTGAAAGGGTTTTGTCATCTTTGGAAAGCATAATCTCATTTAAGAAATAATTGAAAGTATGCTTTAGATAGGGTTTAATTTTTTTTTAAGTTTGTCAAAAATTTTGGCACCATTTCATTAAAGGTCAGACCAAACCTGACTGTTTACCACTACCAGGAAATATAAATCATGCAAACCTCTAAAACTTCAAATTAAAACCCAGCAGCCAACAACACTCTCCTACATCACTGTTTCTCCCACAAATGCTGAAAAGCAGTGCTACCTTGTAACACAAGGCACTGTCCCAATGTCTGCAGGCAAAATTTCTCCCCAGGTCATCTCTGCTGTTTTGCTGGTTGCCACCTTTCAGCCCAGGGTTGCACTTCTGGTGCTGAGGTTTTTACATGTTGTGGGAGGCAAGTCAGTGAGTACCACCTTGGGGCCTGAAAGTATGTTGGATATAACAGAAAACCATCTCTCTAACACTCCCTTCATTGAATAAAACAGCTTTCTTTAGTGTTTCTGAGGAAAAAAAGCCTTATGATTTATATGGTCACAAGGAGCCCTGTAAAAGCAGCTGTTACTTACAGTCCTGGGGGAGGAAGGAGTTGTCTTTTATACCATATATGTTCTTGCTGAGGTTTTTACACCTGTGTATTAGATAACCGACTTAGACATTGTCATTCAAAGAAAGCCCTTACTTGAAACAAAAGATTTAAAGCCCCCAGGAGGATTGCCAGGCAACTCAGCACACCAGTGTATTCTGGCTTTCTTTCTCCTTTCCTGTTCTTTGTGTGCATTTGTCTGCCTTTCTGTGCAGTAATGCACATCACTGCAGGCAAAAAGAGATGCAGTGGAGCAGGAGTATCGAGAACTGGGGGTGACCCCCAAGGATACAGGCAGCCTCACAGCTTCTACAGCAGAGCCACGT
>JAVSBS010022136.1:46707-62231 GCA_033124195.1 Coracias cyanogaster
AAGAGAAGGCAAGAAACAGTTAATGTGTGCTCCCCATCCTGGGTGCTTGGAGGCAAAGAGCCAGTCAGGCACATCAGGTCTGAACAAGGAGTCAGAGACCCATACGCAAACTCTGGAGAACAAAATCCTTTCCCACAAGACCATGGTGAGAAGACTTAAAGTCTTAACACAGCTGCTACTGCTCTGACTTAATAGATGTCCTTACACAGATCACTTGAATCAAGATTTGTTTCCCAGCAGAGATGTTTCACCCCTTGGATATAAGGCCATCGACCAACCTTTCCCAGTCAGGAAGCCCCAGTCATCTGTTTGCAGCTATCTACTGATAGAGAGGAAGGGCACATTTTAATTAGAACATTTGAACTTGATTTGAACTCCACGAAAACTGGTGAGGTTGAAGATGCTGGCTCAGGTGCTGTTCAGTTTACAGAGCAAACTCTAAAAGGAAGTGAGAGAGAGAGGGAGAGGGAGAGAAAGTTCCTAATAAGGACTGTGTAGACAGGAGTTTGCCTCCATTTAAGGCACCCTGGTGGGCCATCATAGCTTTGGGTGACTTATCTCTTCCTGACACATGCTGAAAGTTGCTCACGTGCAAGATTTTATTTTTAAAATTGAATCATCCTTAAAAACGAAATAGAGCTAAGTGATTAGTGGGGGCCTATAAGGGGACTGGAAGATGCAAACAATTTGTGAATGGGTTTAAGCACCAAGTTTCTCCAAACTTCAGAGTAAGCATTCCTGCAAATGTTCCCCAAAGCCTGCAGAATCAGGCTCTCACCTTGAAGGCTTGCTGGAGTCCCTAAACTTTGCCAGTTGTCTTCTAAAACTCTTTGCTGCGCTCAGACTTTGAAGTGGGGGAATTGATCATGGCAGGCCAGAACATGGCAACATAAACAGGCTTCACATTTTGCTGATGGGGCTGTGCTCACAACACTATGCTGAGTTACACCCAGAAAACAATTACACTTCCTAAAGCAGCCAAGAGACCTGACAGCCATGTTCTGCCCTTAAAGTTGGTTTGCTTAAAATCTCAGTGGAAGTGAATGAAGCAATTGCAGAGCGAAAACAGTGTCGGTGCAAGGAAACTAAGGGCCAGAGTGATGTAATAGTCCTCATTTTGCAAAGTGCCATTGAGATGGAGTCATTGCTCTCCCCAGTACCTAAGCTTGAACTGAAAAATCCACCTCCTTTCACAGATCTGTCTGTAACAGCCCATTAAGCTAGTTCATTTGGAACCAGAAGGGGAACCTGTTCTACATACTTGACAGTGGTTCAGACTATGTTTTTTCACATAAGAAATTTATTATTTCAGAGATGCAATTATCCAAATAAAGGGCTTCCTAATGAAGTGTCCATTCTCTGTACCATATTGCGTGGGAATCCTGATGCATTACTTAAAGGGCTATTTAAGCAGGGACCTCCCTTCTCCTCTGTTCTAGAGAAACACTCCATGGTTTCCACAGGATCTCTCCAGTTTATACTTTTTGAAGCGGGTAGGGAATCAGGACCACAGAGTTCATTTGAAATGGATCTTTACCAACATCAACATGTAAGATATACTGTGCACAGCTCCCTCACACCTTTCTGTCAGCCTGGAAGAGCATGTCTGGACTCCCTTGGTGGCAATGGAAATTTATTCTGTTTAGTCAGTGGAAACCCCATGAAAACCATCATTGTGCCCAAAACAAGCCAGGAACATGACCAGCTAATTTTATTCTGTGAATGAAACTAGACTTAACAGGGAAACCAGCCTAAGATTTTTGTACATGTCTGTCCTGGTTTGAGTTACAACCAAACCAATTCTGTTCAGTGATTTTACTTTTCATCTGAGTCTCTCCTAACTAACTGCAGTTTCTGAAATCAACAGCATGTTTTCACAGACAGTGTCTGCTTCTAGCAGTGGTAACACTTGATGTTTAGAGTTACTACCAAGGATTGGTGTGCAGACCAAGGTCACTGCTAACTCTTGTGTACCACATTTGGGGGTGCAGAAAGTGAAAGGCCACACCTGAGGGGAGGACCAGACAGGACAGTTGACCCTAAACTGACCAGGGATGTATTCCATCCCATATACATCATATTCCGTATAAAGCTGAGGGATCATGAGGGTCTCGACTTCTGCTTCCTGCTGTCCTTTTTGCCTTCTGGACCCTTCCCTTCAGCCTTCTTTCCTCTCGGCCCTGCCTTTGATCCCAATTTCTGTGTTCCTGAAGCCATCTCCTGAACTCAGTTCCCGTCTGCTGCTGAGCCCAGTCTGAGACTTTGCCAGTGCCTGCATCACAGCCTCAGTGGTGATGGTGGCATACTTGCCGTCAGTGGGTGGCTGGGTTTGATAATGGGGTTTGTATATGTTTGTATATATCCCATTTTATTATTATTATCTTCATTAAAGCGGTTTCTAATCCAGAAACCTCTCTCTCTCATTCCCTTCCTCTCCCATTTGGGAGGGGAGGGGGCCAACAGTGATCCATAAGTCTCTCTCCCTTCTCCTCTTTCTCTTCCTCTATTTGCAGGAGAGGAAGAGGGGTTAACAGGGAGCGTCTGTTGTAGGTCTGGTGGATTGACCCTACACTTCAACAATGTCTGAGCTACTGACTGTCAAAGCTGCATCATTTTACTGAACCGCATCTGCTGCGCATGATGTCTGCCTTCCTGATAGTATGATTGCAAAACCTAAGGAGATGGCTTCATTTTCAATAACAAAACTGAGGTAAGATATTCTGAGCCTTCCCTGTGTCTGGACTTTCTCAGGGGTGCTCAGGTAGGCCCACCTCATAGTGTCAGTAAACAATCCATGTTGCCAAACCAAATCAACTGTTATCTAGGCTGCCACCAAAAGGTGTGCACATGCAGTGACAGGGGAGTGAAGCAGATCTTCCACAGACAGGAGCTTCCCAGACCTGTTTTGCCATCAGATAACATATTAACACCCCACTCCCAAAGAGCACAAAGCAGAGAAGTCTCTGCAACTGGCCTCAGAAGAGACTCTGACCTGCTGCTGGATCTTCCCTGATCTGCAGCTGTAGGAGAACTTCTTACTGGGTGTTATGGTGTGATCCAGTTGCATGATACAGGCTTACCACTACTAAAGTGGTTTATCATCAAATGGCCAGAGCCACCCTGTGCAGAAAGTAAAGCCAGGGCCTCTGTGGGCTGAAACATTGTGAGTGACTTAGCTGAACAGCGCTGTGTTTTGTTTTGGCTGTTAATAGACGACAGTAGCTATGTGTCTGGTCTTATCACTAGATTATGCCCCTCATCTTGGAGGTGTGATTTGGAAGAACTGAGCCGCAGCTGGAGTCAGCTACAAATTTAGCTGTAGAAGTGCTCAACTGCAGAATGAATGAACCGCAAACCTATTCCACTGCAACAGCTGAGAGAGTAGGATCCATGGGTGGGTCTGAAACTGCAGGAGCATCATGAATTAAGCTTTATTTGAAAGACAGCAAACTGCCATGACCTACTGTCCAAAGTCTAGAGGGCGGCAGTGACAGCTTATGTATGGTGACAATATCCTGCAGCCACATCTGCCCTCCCTCTGTGACTAGCTTCACCTGCTCCTTTTCTCCAGCTCTGGGCTTTGGATTGAGGCGGACAAGACACTGCCTTCTACCTAACTTCACAAGCTCATCTGAGTAGGCAATAGCCTTTGGTCATGTGGGGTTTTTTGTTTTGTTTATTAAAGAAGTTTATCAAGAGAAGCACCAGCATGAAATCTGGGTGCCACTGAAGTTGGTGATAAAACTGCAAGTGACTTAAGAGGACCAAGGTTGCAGCCTGTAGGCTTCATCTGCAATACCAGTAATGAATACCAGAGATTGACTTTGAAGTCACTTTGTGCACTGCAGACATAGAGTCACTGAAAAAGCTGTCATAAGCAAGTAAAAGTCTTCAAATACCGGAGCAAGGTTGTGATCATTAATCAAAGACTTTTTTACATCCACATCAGAATGGAGATATATTGTACCCATGAGCTAATCTGGTATTTGCAGTTAATTAATTACATCTCCCTATAAATTTCAGTGAATCCAGGATTTGTGCCAATATCCTGGGGAAAGAGGGAATGCAGCTGCATTGCTTTCTTCCCTTTTTGTTGAAAGAAAACAACAGATTTTTAAATTAGATGTCACATATTTGTTAGATATATTGTGTAGTTTCCCTTTCTTCCTCTTCTTCTTAACTACCTCTCCCAGAAGTTTAAAATTTCATCCAAGACACAAATATCCCGAAAGCAGTAAGTAAGTTAAATGAATAAATCAAATACCTGAGAGCTGTAGGACACATTATGTTTTTGTTATACTGGGGCAATCGCAGTAAAGCAGGGGGCAGAACTTGGCCATATATCTGAAATCAAGTAGTTGAATCTACAGTATTAGAATTTGGCTCAGCGTGAACATGTTTCTTAAAGCAATTATAGATACGCCAAAGGAAATGTCCAAGACTAGCCAAGATAATCAGCAATGTTCCTTGAGCCAGCATTGCATATTCTCCTAAGATAAACTTAAACAACATTTCTGTTTATTGTTTCCTGATTCTCTTGATAGTCCCTATTAAAGGCAAGAAGAATTAGAGGAAAGGAATAGAAAACAACTGTATAACAGCTGCAAGGGCAGCATTTTGAAACTGGGTTCTTCAGAACAGTCTGTACCAGCCTGATTAGAAGAAGTTTTGAAATTATTCAGAAAAACCACATTCGCCAAGAGTCATCTAGTGGCCTTTGGGTATTGGGACAGAACTTTTTGAAGACATCCTATATACAATTGCAAAGGCCTACTGAAGAGTGGGAACAGTTAATTTTTCTGTATCACTATGCACAGGAAGTTGAGCAGATCAGATGCTGTTTCTTAATGGAAGGCAATGCTTCTGGTTCTGACTAAGCTGAATGACAGATACTTGAGAACAGCAGAGAAGGACTTGTCCATGTCCTGCATGTGCACACAATTTGCTTTTGCTCTACATCTGTCCTGGTTCCCTGCTATAAATGAAGAATACTGCAAACTAGAGACACAGTACATTTGTAACCAGGGAACACAGAGGACAGACCTGCCAACACATGTGAACATGTTGGTACAAAAGGAGGCACAAAATAGTTTCTCCCTTGGTTTCCAGAAAAAAAAGCTGGCTCACGAGAAAATCATAGGCAATCATGTGTGGCACGAACCTAGGTGCACTAGTGCTGCCGTCTACCAAATTGGCCATTAAATGACCTGCAGTTATTAAAATACAGTAGCAACACCTCCAAGTGCAGAAATGCTCAGCATAGCACTGAGGCCAGATTCCAGCTCATGATGCTTCACCCTCTCTGCTCCTTGACTCTGCTGCTCGTGGCATCATTGCTTCTCTCCAGCTGTACTCCTGAGTCTACAGCTCAAGCACCAGGACCCCACGGGCCCTGCAAAGCCAGGCTTTTGCCAGAGCACGGGTAGTCACTGCAGCCCATTACAAGACTCACATTCCCTTTCTCTTTGCAGGTGCATGAGTCCAGAGAGCCCAAGTGGCTCTTACAAAGGAGGCATTTCAGAAGCATCAGCCCTCTGTGGGCAGGAAGGTCTACAATGTGAACTGCACCTTCCTTGAGATATTTTTCATCCCTGAAACCATGGAAGGAAAGTAGCATGCACTTGCCAGCCAGAGCCAGCAGTACCATGTGAGAGTTTCACATGCAGGAACTGAGTGCAGAGTTGCCTCAGGCAGGTCCATTGCCTACTCCCTGGCTGGCCATCATTATGCTAAGCTGCTCTACCCATCCCAGTACGCTATGTCTGTTGGGAAAGTCAGTTAGGAAAAGGGCTGAGGTCCTCACTGTAAGCCAAACAATTTCATGGTATGTTAGGTTTGATTAAACCATTCTGTGAAGGCAAGAATATTTTTGTGCATGTGTTGAGTGAACTCTGCTCTTGGGTGGTGTCTGAGCTAATACTGGGATGCCATGCACTGTATAAGTGCTTGTACAGAGCATTTATAGATGTTTATGTTTACTGTGGTTTCTGAGTCAGACATAGTTATTCAGCCCTGCCAGCAACCTTGCTTGCTTATAAATACAGAATTCCCATTCCAGCCTTACTGCCAGCCATGGCTTAATGCCTCTGGCTGCAGCTGCCTGTGGCAGACCCAAGGAATGGGATTGGCTGTGGCTGCCTGACAGAGAGTGGCTACACTGCCTTCAGCTCTCCTAGGGGTGCTGTAATTCTCCAGGACCTCCAGGAACTCATCTGATATTTCCTTTGCTTCCCTCATCCTTTATGCCCAGTACTTCCTGTCCCCACAGTGCATTCACACAGGGGCTATGGTGCAATAAGGAAGCATTACCACAAAATCTCGAAGAGCAGCTTTGCAAATGAAGCACCTTTAAAGGAATTCTGTCAGCACCAGGAGCAAAATGCTGATTCACTGAAAACCCAGTTCATTGCCAAGTAGCAACAGAAACAGGACTGGTGTCCCCTGCACATTGGCTCCAACCAAGGGAAATGTTCTCATTGTTAGACTCCATACTCTCAATGCTCCTGTGACCCGTTTTCCCCGGTGTGTCTGCCGAAACTGCTAAGCTGGAGATGAACAATGCAAGTTTTTCTTATTTTTCCTAAAGGCAGCTATTGTCCATCACAGGAGACACATGTTCTGCATAGATCCACAAGGCTGCAGGAACTTAATGAAAGTGATTTGTCCCAAACAAGATGCCAATACTATCAGTCTTCTGCTTACCTGTCAAGCACAATTTGCTGATTCAACATACACTATAACAAGCCTAAATTAAGATGCTCTGAACAACATATAGTGAAAAATGAAAACCAAGACCATGCAGGCCTCCTGGAGTGGCCAGCATCAGCCACAGCCCAGGTGTTCCTCCCCAATAGGAACCTCTCCTCATTGCTAGAGTGGAAACATTTTTCTTCTGTGTCCTCCACATTACCATCTCCAAGTGATACTGCCACATGTTAATTGGCACCTGAAGGCATTTCTTTTCTTTACTTAGTAGATTATAAAATAAAATAAATTGCCCCACAATATATTTTCCCTCTCTCCAAATTAAATAACTGGAAAATAGTGCCCTTCTGTCAGACCACACACACAAAATTCTTGACTTTTTTTTTTGTTTTGCAATTAAGTGTACTTGGCTAATATAAATACCTAGAAGCCTGCCAACAGTCACCTTGGTCAAACTGCAGCAAGTTTATAACAGGTATGGCTCAGTAAACTCCACAGCTTGTCCTTCTTAAAGAACTGCTACAGCTTTCCATGGTAACATTAGTTCTGTTTTTTCTCATTAAAGCCTATCTGCTGACTTCAATCACAAAACCTCTGCCTCAAAGGAATGGTAGGAATAATGAAAGAGAAATACTCTCCCACACATGCATTTCTAAGCAACAGTGGGATGAGACAGTAAGATGACAAGACTGAGATCGAGTTTTCAGGACTGTAGCATGTACCATGAAATAATTTCTGGACTGTTAGGAGATGTCAGCACCCATGAAAAAAACCTAACAGAAACAAAGTAAGTGTCACTGTGTTCTGGTATCCTCCTTCTGTCAAAAAAAAAGCAGAAAATATTCGACCTTACAATGAGCTGAAAACTAGAAAGACCCTTGGATATATTGAGCGGTTTTATGTAAGTCATCCAAGGCACAGTGGCAGAGTAGGGTATGTGCAACAGCGGATCTCGTCAAATGTGCGTAACTGAAAAACTCTCCCAATAGAAAATGCATCCTTATCAAAACCAGAAGCTTTCTGAAGACATTAAATGTTAGGAAAGTTAAATTTTCCAGATGGAAACTGAGAAGATAACTTGTATGTTGGAAAACATAACAGATAACATTTAAGGTCCCTTCCAGCCCAAACCAAAACCAGTCTAGCGATCATTTTTGACTGAGACATACACTGTTCTGGCCCCATATCTAGAATTTGAGCTTTATCTGGAGCTAAGGTTTGGAGCAGGCAGAGTTTTGCTTTTCCTTCTCCCCCACTTTCCTAACTTTTTCCTCACTTTTTCTCTTCTCCCTCCCTTCTCCTCTACCCAAAGAGGTTAAAGAGTACAAAGGGATGAAGATGGGAAAAACCCAGCCTGTGTAAATATACCTACTGTTTCCTAGAAAGGGACATGTGAGGGAGGCGTCTGAAGAAAGAGCACTGGTAAACAGGGAGCAGAGAGACCTAAGCAAACAGAAATGTTATGGAAAGTCTGGAAGGCCCCTAAAATCACAGAAGACATAGAATTTCATGACTGGTCTGGTCCCAAAATTGAGGGATTAAATAAATCCTGTGGACTCCTTGATTAAGCAGATCTAGACACTATGTTTATTTTCAGACCATTTTCTAAAGTGAAAAGCAAGTGCATATTTCTGCAGGAAAGCCAAGAGAGTTTAAAGGATGCAGTATTTCAAGAGGGGATTTTTGCTCAGGATGTTAGTGGGGTAGCAGGGAGGGAAGAAAGACGCAAGCTTTCATCCTGGCTCTGGTACTCATGTTCAGGCAGCAAGGCTTCAGGCTGGCCCCGGCACAGGAGTTTGGGATGGCCACCCTGACAGCATGTTGTTACCTCTCCCTGCAGACTTGAGGGGAAGCACAAGAGCCATCATGAGCTGGGCAGCGCTGAGAGAGGTTTTCAGCTGGCGGGAGGTGTCACGCCCCCCTTGGTAACACCATTTTCAAATTGCTTTGCTAATTCACTGCTGCTGTGACTTCCCATCCAAAGCATAGCCTCTGGTACAGTACCAGCTGTGGCTGGCACATGCACGAGCTCTATCATTTACAGATTTCACTAAAAGAAACAGAAATGAACCATGAAAGGTTAACAGCAGTCCCTGGATGGCTCAGCTGTGATGGGTCACACAAGCATCTCTCAGCAAAGGTAGCAATTAGACCCTGCACGTTATCAGTAGAAAAAATCCCCCCTTTCACTGCAGCCCTCTGACCAAAGGAGCCCATGGTGGGACAAAGTACTTGCAATAAAATACATGGGTTTATTTTTTTAAAACAACACCAGAATGAACTTTTACTTTAAATAAAACAAACCATTGCTAATGGTCCTTTCCCACCTTCAGTCCCTTTGGCCTTTTTTCTCCCCTTTCCTTCTTGGTCCTAGACATTTTACAAACACTTGTAAATAACTATACCCAGGCCAAACAGAGAGTCATTCTTCATTCTAAACAGGACGTCAGGGATAGTGAAAAAACAATGTTTGTGGCTGGAATGTATTGTACAAAGGTGGAGGGAATATAGGAGTGTTTCTGTGTCTGGAAACAGATGATGAGTGTTTGTTTTAAACACAGTATGTTAGAGAACAGATTGGATAATAAAATCCTAAACAGAAGACCTCATTCTCCATGAGATCTGAAATAAACTTTGAGGAGATGTCTCAGTGAACTTCATATCCTTCTGGGCCCTCACAGAACCATGAGGTCAGAGCTGCAGGGATGGATCATTTCACATCATTTGCTCAGTCAGTCACCAGGCAAGTATAAACAACCCCTGTACTCTGGCCTAATGTGATCAGGAGTAGTAGATCGGGTATTCTGGTCTTTCGGGAGAAGTTAATATGTCATTGCTGCAGCTGTGCCGGCTCTGATCATCCATGCCTTTCCAACAAGGTGTGCACAATCATCAGCCTGCCTTGCACGAAATGTATGCAGAAAAGCAAGATTTTCTGAATTATCCAAGAGATTTAGGAATCTTACTTCCAGGTGTGACTTAAAATCTTCTGTTCCAGAGAAGGTAAAGTCTCATTAAAGTTGATAAGCTCTGTTTTCTTAAGTACATTACAAATTGCATTAAATTGTAATCATTAGAGCTGCATTAACACAGCTTAGCCCAAAAACATTTCTGGATTTTTCAGAAAAGCAAGACATATTGAAAGAATTAATGTGGATCAACCTAAAACATTTTGATCACCTTGAAGCATTTAAAAAGCTATGCCGAGTCCTTCCAATGCCGGTCATGTTATTAACTGGCAACACACAGTTTTCAGACAAAACAACGAAAAATTAAAGTGGTTCAGCGGTATAGATCATTGTTTTCAAAGTTATGGTTGCTTGTTAGTTTTGGATGAAAAATAAAAGCTGAGTTTTATTCCCAATTCATTAGTGGGTCTTGTTCCCTGAAAGTAGATTTCATTTTTAGACTAACAGATAAGTAATTCTTCTGTTAAGTAAAGGAAGTTGAAATATTTTGAGCCGAGCATCTCTCCACCCCCACACTTTCTCTTATCAAAAATCTTATCTCTTATTTAACAGCAAATATAGTAAATCCATTGTTTTTAAACTAATAGTTAAATAAGTAGTTCTTCTGTTAAGTAGAATTAGTTGAAATATTTTGAGCATAGCATCCCTCCGCCTCCACACTCTCTCTTATAAAAAATGGGTCTGTTTCAATATTACAACATCTTCCATTTAAATGGATCATTTCCAATGGAATTTTCCACAGAAGACACAAAACAAAGTGCAGAAGGCCCCCAGCATTTTGTTCAGAGCTGACATGATGCCTGGTGTCTGCACTGCACCGTGGGAGCCTGGCAGGGACATGCCACGCAGCCCTGCCCAGCAGCCTCCAGCATGGCCCAGCCTGTCCTCCACGACGAGGTGTGGCAGGGGGCAGCCACAAGACCTCATGGGCCATGGGGCACCACAAGCCCTTGTGGGAAAAGCATATGCCAAGAATAAGGTCAAACCTAAAACTTAAGGCAGCTCTTCAGCATTTCTAAACCCATTATTTTCTTTAAAAAATAAACTCGTTTAAGTTTTATTTCAACTGCTTGTCCCAACTGTTTTTTTGTCCTTAGTGCTGAAATCACATTTTTCCCATGGGAAGGACATTATATTTTTCTGTACCCTTTAATGTCAGTCACTCCACTGCCCTAAATTTCATTGAAGCACCATAAGCATACCCTTAAAAACCTTTCAAAGCCTCCATTCAGAATACTCTGTTTCTTTTATAGTGCACTCACATTTTCTATGCATCTCCTGAATTTCTACCTACAACACAGCAGTCCATACAAAATCAAAATAAGGTGGTGCAGTTTGACAAATATAAACTAAAATCACCACTAAAAAAAAGAAAAAAAAAAGTGTGGGAAGAAAGAGAAAGTTTAAACATCAAATTCTGTTCACTTTGACAATCTTATTTTAAGCTGTTACAGCTCAGATTCACATGGCCCATTTTCTATATGATTCCTCAGGTTTTAGTGTTTTTCTTACCAGCTTTCTCTGGGCTGTCTAAAATGCTTTGTCTACAGAAACTCACAGACTGAGAAGCTCAGGTGGAATTTGGGAAGAAAGCTTTGATTAATTAATGTGGAGTGTCTGTTTTTCTTGGTGGTTTTGTTTTTTTTCTGATTCCTCTTGGTAGGCTAGAAATCTGAAATACCTTATTCTTGCTTGTAAAAAACTTACAGTTGACCTTTTTGCTAAAGAATTTCTATTTCTCATTGAAACTTCAAGTTACTTTAGTGAAGATACTGCTTTTACTGGAAATGCGGGTGAGCTGATAGAAGCATGGTTTTTAATGCCCCAGAAATTGTGTACCATTGGCCATAGGGAAGAGAGAGCCAGTTGCCTGTGCCAAGAACAGGAGCTAAACAAGGATTGGGGCACATGGGTACATTGTTTATGGAATCATTCTTTCCCGTAATGAAACACAACAGACTACTTCAGCGCTGTGCTTGTCATTCATCTCCACTAACATCCTTGCATGGAGTCAAGGGTGGAAAGGAAAGGAGCAGAGGTAGGGTACGGCCCTTGATTTAGGATCCTGAGCTCCTGATTGGAAAGGAATGGGGTAGGGAATAAGGATTTCCAAAGAGGAGCAGAATGTTATTATTTTTGGCTTTCTTAGAAATCTCCACAAAGTGAACAACTTTCAGCTGAGTAAGCGTCAAGAGCTCAAATAGGAGGCCCAGCTCCGCATCAGACTTCTCAAAAAGTTCACTTCCCAGGTTATTAAGCTTGGTCTTTGCCCTCTTGAGACCCATGAAATGAATCAATGTCTCCTGCCAGCCATCAAGGGATTTGCTGTCTTCATGCCTCATTGAGACATCAAAAACTAACCAGTGAGGTGAGAGTTTCTCAGTCATGGATTGCACAATACTACAAACACTACTGCTCTATGTATAGAAATAATATCCTGAAGGCAGACCTCTTCACGCTGTTGTTGATACATTTTCTAGCCACTATTGCTCTTTAACATCCCAGTTTATACTTAAAGGCCAACACATTTAAATGCTGCTTTGCCTGCAAAATATTGTATGCAGGCAGGCAGCTACATTTTGCGAGAAACTGTGTGAAAATCCTTAGCTGTTAGAGTTACTGTACAGATTTAATTCTCTGAAAAATGCCAGTAACATACACAAAAATAGATTACAGCCATTGGTGTAATTGTGGGACAATCTGTTTAAAAATGAAGCCCCAAACCTTCCCTTGGGTATTGTTCTAAGTTTTTTGTTTGTTTGTTTGTTTTTTTAGGGGGGGTGGGGTGGGGTGGGAATTGGGGGAGAATATTACTTTGCCCTCATAGCATGAGGACTGTGCAGGAAAAGTCCAATTAGTGTTGATATCTCTCTTGTGATGATGAAGTTCTGCCAGCAATTTCTCTTTCTGCAGTCTGTGAAGTAAGTTGGCACCACTGTTCATGCCTAAAAAACCTACACAGGCTGCACAAAGCCAATGGTAACCTTCCAATATGCATGACAACTCACTAGAAGACATTCTGAAGAAGTCATTAAATCAGCAATGCAGTGATAGTATCGTGATTAACAGCAGCTGGAAACAGATCAGAGGTTAACTGGGAATTTCCTTCTTCACAGTAAGAGCTGTAAGTCTAGGAGCATTTGCTTTAGTTCTCTTTATAAGCTTAGCCTAGCACATAGCCAGGCAACGTTTCAGAGAGGGGTGATAGGCTATGCATAATTAAACCACTAGACTCTTTCCATTAACTTCAAAAAATGTTGGAAAACATTCCATATAGATTAGTTTTCCATGGCAAATCTGCAGTGCTCCCTCATGGGTGTGCATAGAACACATATATTTTCCTCAGGAAACTTGTTGGCATTAACATCTGGCCCATGGTAACTCCAGGAACTAAATCTAGAAGCCTTTAGGGGTTGTTAGCAGCCCATAATTTCTGTCTCCTATCTCACTCATATCACTTATTACTTCCTTCAGAAAAGAGATTTGATTTTGAACTTGGACTTGCTTCAGACCAGTCCTGTTCCCTCAGCACAGGAAACATCCTCCAGCACCACCAGAATCTCCAGACACTCTTGAGCCACCATCCTAATTTACAGCTTCCTGCCATGTTGATCAGTGAGTGGCTCCAACGCTGAGTTTGTGTAGATGTCCATCATCATGCTTCTGCTGACACACAAACTACTCCATCTACTCCATGAAGGTGCTTGTCCTATGACTCACAGTAAGTTCAGATAAAGAAGCTCCAAGCACTTGTCTGGCTGGTTTCAGGTACACTTGCATGTCCATTTGAAATGGGGCAGAAAAGTGCAAGTGTGGTGGTATTTTAATTCGTAAGCATCTGAATTCTAATCAAGTGCCATCCTGAAAATACAGCCTCCCCTAGTAACATTTAAGTATTACAAGTTACCGCCTTGAGTATCTGCAAGTGAACATTAGCAATAAAGACACAGACTTCACATTACTTTATCTTTCATTACTTTCACCTAGCATCTACAAAGATGCTAAGGAAAGCCAGGAAGCAGTTAAGCTGCTTTTTACTTACATCATCATGGCAAATCTACATTTTTCTGTTAAATTGCAGAAAGTAATCTACATTTTTCCTGGTCATTCCCACTTCTACACCATAGTGTCTTATAAGCTCAACCGCTGAGTCAGAATTGTGAAGTTTGAGTTTATCAGCGTGGCTGATCCCACAGTGGGATTCACCAACTCAGAAAGCAGACAGTGTGGCAACAATTATCTAGCAATTTGTGACAGTACCTAAGTATATGGGCAAAGGACAGAAGAGGAGACTCCCAAGTGCAGCCATGGCTGAAAAGTCTCACTCATCTGCCAATGACCAGGGAACAAATAAGCTTTAGACACTGCTGACTCCTTACTGGAAATGTCTGAGAAACTATACATAGTGTGTGATGGTATCAGGGTTTATCTGAGCAAGCCTATCAGGATGACAGGTTTATTTTTCTAAAACATAAACTCCACTTTCTGCAGAAATTTCAGTGGAGAAATACATGTTTTTGTTAAAATTCTTCACCAGAGGGTTTTTGTATGATGGTTTGTTGGTGGGGTTTTTTTACAAGAACAGAATACTGGAAATTTTCATTCCATCTTTAATGCATCTCATGCAGAAGACAAGGGTGTATGGGATAGAACATATATCCAGCATTTTCTATGGCCAAGACTAATCTCACTATAGCCTGCATGCTGCATCACTGTGTTACTGCACAAAGAGCTGGGCAGTCCATCATGGGAGCCCCTGCCCATGGTATGGCCAAGGGAGATATCCCTCAGAAGCCTAGCATGAGGCATTTGGGGAAAGGAGACAACAGAACTATACTCCCTTGAAATCATTGCAACAACATATACCACACAGGTCTAGGTTCTTTCCTTCTGGCATGTTTAAAGGTTTCATATAAGCAAAACCTGAAACCTAGCTCTCCTCTCTACCTGTTCATATTATCTAACTGTTCATCTGCATAATATAGCATGTCCCACCATAAAATACTGATTTATTAAAATATGCTTTAGACAAAGCTATTTGTTCTAATGTCCTGTTTTGAAACATTTTAGTTGTAGCTGTAGAGAGAGAAGTTAATCACAAAAGTCCAAGTCACATACACCCTGTAGCTGCATGCCTGGAAGCCTGAAACTCAGCACCTGAGGAGGTGGCAACCATCACTAGATCATTATCTGGATGCCTGGAGGAGTGTGAAATGAGGAGGCCTCGTGGTCCCAGTCCCCCATTTTTCCGCCCTGAAACAAAGGAGCCATCGAAGCCATGCAGGTGTGAATTAATGGACTTTGTGACATTAACATAAGCGATAAGATTGTCTATAGTCATCCCCACCCACACGTATACCCTGGTGATGCAATGTGGAAATTTGAGTACAAATATCACCCCAATCGCGGCCCAAAAATTGGGACAGGACTCGGAACCGTACCAATGTCTGGACGGATTGACGAATTCGCCCTCTCCATCCCCGCCTACTCGGGACGCTTTGTGGGTAAGATTCTTTACCTCAGCTCACACTGAGTGATAGACTTTTCCTCCCCGGGTGTATTTCATATTTCTCCTCAGGTGCATTTCTGTGCTTCTCTGAGTGTATTCTTGCTTTGTTTTCCCTTTATCTTTTTGTTGCGACTGTCCTGCCTTGTGCTCCACTGTATTTCTGTTCGGCGGGCTTGTCTATCAGCCAGGGGCCAGGCTTACAGCAGGCAAGTGGCTGTGGTTAGTGTGCGTGTGTGTGTGTCAGTTTTAGTGTGTTGTTGTTATAATATTAGCTATACAACACTTAGTGTACCTGTAGCTCTTAATTTATCACCGGCAATCCAAAAGAACCTGCAAATGTT
>JAVSBS010022136.1:62331-79876 GCA_033124195.1 Coracias cyanogaster
TACCTGTAGCTCTTAATTTATCACCGGCAATCCAAAAGAACCTGCAAATGTTGCTGTAAATAAATGGTTATTATTTGCTTCTCGATTTGTGTCTGTTGCACATTCAGTGTCGGCCTCACAAGACCAGATTTATTCCCCCATTTTCACAACAGTACCCTTTCCTTATAAAGTACTTTAGTCACTATAAACTGAAGACATGGAGACGGAAGTACTTTGACTCCCTAGACCTGAGCACCAGCCTGCCTGGAAAGGCAGAGATGCTGTCTTAAGCTGCTTGATGCAGACAGAAAAAAGATTGTTGACCTCAGAGAGGTTGTGTAAAATGCCCCATTCCCCCATGTCCCATTTCTGGTTTGGGGCATAAAGAGCAGACATAGATTCTATTCCCAGAGAGGAGCAGGGATTTGAGACTCATATTTCCCATCAGCATTTCTTGTCAGCATTTCTTCACTTAGCCACTCTCCTGCCAGCATGCTGGATTGAGGTTGAATTTTAAAGCACTGAGTACTCATGTGCAGTGAACAGGCAATGCACACACTGAACCTGGAGCTGGCAGCTCCATTAGGCGCCTGCAAATACCATAATGCTATTACAATGCAAGGCTTTTTGTGGCTGGATGCCAAAGTCTACTGGCTTACACTTCACTGTAACGAGGATGAAAAAGCTAGAATTTCATTCAACCATCAGAAACATGAATTGACCTTGATAAGCAGATGAGTGGAATTTTTCAGATTTGGGGTAATAATAGTAACTGACTCCATGATCACTGGTGGTATTGGGAGGTTTAAATAATCAATCTTCATATAGCTCCTAATCTGTACCTGACAGACACGATGTACAGCATGTGGAATATTAATACTGCATTCAGTTCTGGACAGCTCAGTTACAGTAGTGAGAACAAATTGGAAGAAATTCAGAGAAGCACAGCAAAATGATGGAGTGGCTAGAGAGGCTGATTTATGTGGGATTGTATCAAAAGAATTGCGTGTTCTATTTTGGCCAAAATGCAAGGGAGAAAGGATGATCTGCAGAGTGCTAAGACATGCATATTCAGTATCTAAAGGGGAGACACTGCAGGAGGAAAGGAAATTATTTGAAGCTTTCACAATGTCCAGTTAGAATCAGTAGATGGAATTAAGTAACTGAAAGTAAAAGCAGAACATCAAGAAAGTATTATTTCTCCACTATGTCCCAGAGCAGCTGGCAAAAATCCATCTCCCAAAACTGAAAATAAGTGGTGGGTAAAGCATTAAAGGCTAATGAGGAGATATGGAGAAATTAAGATAAATGAGAAGAAAACAGCAATACATAATGTCTTAGTGTCTTCTGAACCTCTTGTTGATGACTCAAGAGATTCTTCACTGTAGCAAGGGAAAAGAATATGAAGAACCAATAGGGAGGTGCTGAAAAATTGTGAGCAGGTTGGAAGAGACCCACAAGTCACTTCCCAGTCTCTGACACAGTTTTGCCAGCAAAGTTTGGCCAGGGCTGCGATGCATACTCCTTGGGTGTCCTGACTCCAGGTCAAAACTTGCTATTAATCAAATCTGAACCAAAGTTCCAGAATCCAGAGGCCATAAAAATCTGAATCCTAGGCATTCAGCTCTGGCTCGTGTCTAATTTAATGTGACTGTTTTGCATATTTTAAAAGGAAGAGAAGATAGGGACAGAGTTGAGAAACTCTGTTGATCTCTCTTTCCTGCCAGTGACAGGAACTTGCATTGCAGCTGTCAAAACCCCAGCTATGACACATAGGAGTAGTGTGGAGGGAGCATGCACTTCTTTTTGGCAAACTTGCTATCTAGAAACATATGTGCAGAGGAACACCCACCAAGGGTCTGTGCTGTGTCCTGGGAGGGAGAGCTCTCTTCAACAGGACAGCAAGTACCTTTGGAAGGGGATGAGTGGAAATCATGTACAAACAAGAGATCAAACAGGCCTCTTGCATACTGCCCAGAAGGCAAAGGTTTAATCACTCCACTCTTGGGGGACTGGGATACACATGACCTCTGCACAGACACCATTCATAAGGAAAGTGCATACTTCGAGGAGGCTGTCAAAGTCAGAGCTTCACTTCCCAGGCATGGGCTGTGATGCACCTCATTGCTGTTCTCTGCACGTATATCTCCTCATGGGAAGAGCAAGGCACAGAGCGGAGCTATGCTGTGGGAATGTCATCTCATCTTCTCAAATGTTGTTATTTCCCTTTAGATTTAGGAAAAAGGAGGTCATTTAAGAGCAAACTTCTTTTGAAAATAAAACAGATATTTCTATTTCATGTTCTCAGGTTCTCGAGTATTAAGGCTTACTGTGCATTCAGTTCTATCACACATAAAGCAGGATATTGCTCCTTCCATTTTTGGTTAAATACTATAGAAATTTTGCTCAGCCCTTGACCATCACTGGAGAGAGAAGTTGTATTTTAACCTCTGAAATGATGCAGCCTGAGCCCTGACAGATTGAGACCTCAGTGTGCTAGGGTGATACTCTTTGGCATAGAGAGCTCAGCGTAGTAGGAGAAAGAGGACCATGGCATCTCACGCCTCTCTCCCAGGGACAATGACTACTTCTTTTATAAAAATCTTACTTTTTCTTTCACTAAAGAGGACTAGTAGCAACTCAGCTTCCTCCCCTGCCCTGCCAGAGCATGCCATTCTGGACAGTTACCTCTCAAATGCTCCTTGACATATCCCCCAAAGCAGCAGTGCTGTGATCTCCTGCTACTGTAATCACCACAATGATCAGCAAATATTGCTGATGAAAGCAGTCCATGGCCCACACACATTCCTCTTTGGTGACACTCAGGCCAGCTAAGCCAGGCACATACCGTACTAAGGAGACTTAAAATGCATGCTGACACAGTCAGGTTCTTTTCCCAATCCCAGCACCAAAACATAGAGAGAGAAGCACTTTGAACCCTAAAAACATGGAAAATATTGTATGGAAATTTTACTCGGAGTAACCCTTCCCTGTACAATTCACACAGTTAATGAAGTTACACTGATGAAAAGTTTGGGGTGTTCACAATGGATCTAGCTGATTTACATCCACATAGAGAAAAAAAATGTATTTAGGTGCAAGTCACCCTACCCTGGTTAGCAACACAGTTAATGGCACATTCTCACTAGCTCATGGAGTTGAATATAAGGAAACAATGTTGGAATTAATTAAGACAGAGCTCCTTAACATGAATTCCCATGCTTTCGGGACAAGTTGTAACCAGGATCCCAAAAGCCAGAATATTTAGTGTAGTCCCTTGCTATAGGCTGTAACACAATTGCTCTTTATGTCTTGGCCATTAGATTTTTCTAGTACCCTCAAGTTAAATAAAAAACAAACAGACAAACAAAGCCTAGCATGTAATCTCTTCATGCTAGGAATAAAGCAAACCAGAGGAGGAAGCAGATCTGGACGCAAGCAGTCATTTAATTAATGGAATGCTAGAGAAGAGATGTTGATCTTTATAACATTTTCCTGCCCTTCTTCACTTGTATTACCAGCTGATTATATTTTGAAAATTCATCTAGGAGCTCTGTTTCTGGAGGCAGCAGCTGTAGATTTTGCATCAGTGTTTCCCACCACCTCACTGTAGAGCAGACCCTGGACCTGCACACATGGAGCTAAGTGATGCTGATTACCAGCCACAGTTGAAGTCAGATCAAAGCTTCAGTGATCAAAATACAACAGGAGTTTGCCCATAACACCATCTGTGTTGGCTGGAACATACAAGCTATCACCAGCCTTGTATCACTTGATATCTTGATCCAGCAGGGTACCAGAGGGACATTCCCGCTAGATGAGTAGTTCCACTGATTTTAGTAGGACTACTTACATATGTACTATTAAGAGGTGTGCCTAAGTATTTCTCTGGAGCAAACTTAAGGCCTTTAGTTTGTGAGCAAAGTTCATTTTTGTATGGTGATAGTGTTTGAATGAATTGATGATGATTTGCATTAACTAGCACACAAAAATCTCAGCATAAACCTCTGTTTGATAAGGATTGAGATTAGGATTTAGACTATTTTTTTTCTCTAGGATTTCAGATTTTACTTTCAGTTGAGGTTAAGAGTCCACCTCCACACATAATATACACAGAAAACCACAAGAATGCTTCAGTTCCCAAAGGAAACTAGATGGCAGGCTGACACTGCTTCTGCCTGTAAGTACACACTCTAGCTGGGGCCAGTGGCTGCTGACATTCATGTCACAAGTGCCTTCGTTGCCTTGTGGCAATGGCAGCTCTGCAGCAAGGATTACCTGTGTCAGAAGGCCCATTCTGTGTATTAGGCTGACTACCATGCTAGTTGGTGCATCTTGTCTGGAACAGTCTTGGCTTCCACCTGTCTCATAATGTAAGTTAATTATATAAATGCTGTATCTACCAAAACATTGTATGTCCTGCTTTGAGTCAGATCAGGAGTATTGCCTTGTGCACAAATGGTCCTGACCGCTCTGGGGAAAGTCACATCAAGCTTAGAACCATTTCACTCATTAATCTTTTTATTAGCTGCTTTAACTACTAGAATTCACGAGCATACCACTCAGCTTCATCTGTTCATCACAGACAGAGATTAAGATAGTACAGACCTCTAAATCCACTGACTGTGTAACATGCTACTTCTGGCCTCCTGTATTAAAATCTTTTAAACTCTGCAGCAAGCTTTAAAACAATCACATTTCCTCAGGGCTGCCAGAAGCAAATGTAAATACAGGAGTTCAAAAGAAGAATCCAGTTTTCACAGCTGCATCTTAGTTAAATTAAAAAAAAAAAAGACAAATTGACCTAAAAGCTTTTGAAAATACAGACCACAACAGACAAAAATAATTGTTCTAAAGCTTTTCTGGATGTTTTAGGAACTCTATCATTTTCATATTGAAAAACTTTTTTTTTTTTTCTAGGAAAGTGTCATTTTAAAGTCATATAAGACTTAAAAAACATCTTGGTTAGAACCAGTATCAGGGCATCAAGAGGCAATAAAATATACCACAGTTAGCAAAACATGCCATTTGGGCTATAGTGTATGACTAATTGATTTTTGAGCATTGGCTAATTGTGTGACACTGGTTAACCAAACAATAATGCATTTTTTCACAGGCTCCAATATTAGCTCAGACCATTCTGTGACCTCCCCCTGTTGAGAGACACGTCGTATTTTTGATCATAAATCTAGCAGAGTAAGGGCTGGAAAAGGGATTCCTGCTTTGTTTTTACATTTTAACTGAGGTTAAAAAATTCTAATTGTTGTCATTTATATAAGGAGTAATACATTTTACTGAGAGCTGTGGCTCGGAGAAATGTGGATACCAAAGCTGTGCTGCTGAACTTTGTGTTTATTTAGATGCAGCAATGGGTGGATTTGTGAGTAGAGTCATGATGAAGTCATGGTTGAATTTATCTTTGATGGCTTCACTGAACTGATTCCTCAAATTCATTTGAGGAACTGGGAAAAAACTTTGTATTAAAGAGTATTCTGAATAGCAAAACCTTTAAGTGTTCAAAATAGTCTCTCTGCATCCTCCATGTAAAAATGTATACATGTATATATTAACTAAATTCTGAAAAATAATATATTGAGGAAGATTAAGATTTTGCATTAATGTAGTCTAAAACACAGATTTTTATTTTTAAAAATTGTTACCGGTCTCTAAAGTTAATTATAATAGAAAAATTCAGCAGAACAAAATTAGAGAAAAGACATAATTCTGTAAGAATGGTTTTTTGCATGTTCTAGTGGGAAAATTGAAAATAATCATAAGCATTTCAATGTGATTTCAATGTGAAAACATATTGTTTCTGTTTGGATGGTCAGCTGAGAAGCTGATAATCCTATTTTCACAAGCAAGATGCTAATAGAATTTAAATCACTGTCTGCTTGGGAGTGTGCGCCAAGGAACTAACCTGCTGAATTTCAAAGCATAGTATTACATTCTGCTATGCAGCTTTGTATTGATGTTCCAAGGAGAAGGAGAGATGGGCAAATTACTGTATATGACTAGACCATGAAGGGGATTTTGGTCTATTTTTGGAGGCTACTTTCTAACAAAAATGTCTCATATTGCATTTGTTAACCTCAAATTGCAATATGTTCTTTGATTTACTTGAGTATTTGCAGTAAGCAGTTAGTTCCTCGGGCACTCCTGTAGTACTATAGATACGGTCAGTGCTTTGCTGGAAGGAAAAGGTTTCCTATTTAGAGAAAAATCTCTGTTAGTGCCTTGTACACAACGTCCTGGAGCAAAAATAGCGTTTGCACATTCAGTGGCTCTCTCACTCTGCTTAACTCCTCTGATTTGTTTTTGTTTGCTGATAAGGGGACTGGAGAAGTGACCGGAGTAATTGATGAGCTGTGGTACAAATTCCCCTCTTACAGGCTGGTGGATAAATAAAAATCCATCTTCATGACTAGCAGAAAAAGGGAAAAAAAAGGAAAAGAAAAATAGAAAAAAAAATTTTAAAGAAAAAAATTAGAAAAAAAAAGGAAAATAAAAAGAAACAAGAGGCAGAGACTGATGTGTTGATCACAGGCTGATTCTGTCCATGATAGTAAGTAACACAACAACTGTAAGCATTTAGCCAAATGAATTCTCTAAAGGGAAGAGTCCAAAACACTGAGGCAAAATAAAACTCAAGAATTCCCATATTTTATACTTGATTGCTTTGCCATGTGTTCTTCTGCTTTGTTCTCTGTGTGGGTGTGTGCATGGATCCTTGGTATTTGTGATGAAACTGGACTGTGAAGATGGAAAGTGCTTTCTTGAAATGGTTTGTGGGAAACTGGCTCCCTGTCACATTACTGAAAGCTACCTGGCCACATCCCAGGTCCTGGCTTGGAAAAATGCCTTAAGAACTCTTCCTGGCTTTTATTTATTTCCCTCAGTGATAATGAACAAGAAAAAGGAAGAGTGATGTGTTGAACATAAGGTGTATTTGCTGCCCACCAGCACTGGCTGCAGCACACACGGCACAAACTTCGGCAGAATGTGATGTAATGATCTGATCCAACTGGGAAAAGACCATAAAACTCCACTGCAAACACTTGTATAAATAGGACTTTTTCTGATGAAATTGAAACCATATTATGATTTGCCATTAGAAAAACAGCTCTGAAGAGATAGATATATATTAAATAACCTTAGAGCTTTTCAGAGCCAAGAAATCAGCTTCTGGCTTCAAGATTTAGATGGCAACATGAAATATACTGATGCAGGCTGATTCTCTTAGCACTCTGTGGCTCTGCAGAGCATTCATGATATTTTCCTCTTCATCACAGCCATTAAGGCCTTCTTGGCAACACCAGCTATAAAACTGATCCTCTTACCTCAAAAGCACAGGTTTTTATCACAAAAAATGGGAATCTCCAGGAATCCTTGACAATATAGGACAAATCAAACACAGCCAAGCCTTCTGATTGTGCCAGGAGTCCACGGTGGCACAAAGTCAGCAGATAAGCTTCTGCCGTGTAGTGTACACATTTTATACAAACCGGAAGCATGCTTCAGTGCTGTCAGATAAGTGCTTCTCTCCAGGGATATCAGTTTTGCCTATAGTTTATTGGTTGGCAAAAACTAACTCTGACCACAATGCAAAGGATGTGAATGAGAGGGTTGATCTGCTGAAGCAGCTGTCCCTCACCAGAACATGGCTGGTTTTACCACTTGTGTCTATGCACATCTCCTGCCAGGGGCCAGTGCTGAGGCAGCGCTGAAGAAGCTATTCTCACTGAAGTTGTTAGGAAATGCAAAAGGGACCTTCTAAGCACCACAGAAAATTCTGCTGGCAAACTGGGCACCAAGGTCACAATCCTGCCTGTTGTGATTTGCACCTAAAATATCTCCTGTGATTGTCAGTGCAGGCACCTTTGTCCAGAGCTATAGAGTATGTGTACAGTATATTAGCATCTCATTAAATACATATACTGGGGCTCTTAAACACCCTGCTCAAAAGGAAGTATGTCAGATGTGTCACATTATCCAAACATATCCACACTGCTATGATGAGGCGTGACTGCCTGCAAATGCAGCAAGAATGAGGTCTCCAAGGAGTTTCAGTATTGCTCTATTTTTGTATTTCAGTAGCACCTAAAGGCCCCAGATGAGATCCAAGTCCCTGCCTGGAAAAGTTTGCCATTTTAGGGAAGATAAAGGGAAACTTAGAAATGGTTGAATGAAATCACTGGCCACAGATTATAGAGCGCATAATGATGGAGGCAGAAAGAGAGTCCAGACCTCAGGTTTCCCATTCTGTGTTCTGGTGACTAATTGAGATAAACAGGTTGCTAACACCTAAAGTCCACTGCTCTTTGCTTTTGTCACTGCTGTACCCTCACTGCAGTCAGGTGTTTACTTTCAGAAAAGCTTATTGTGAGCTGACGTCAAGAACTCCATGGCAATAAGAAATGTTCAGTGATCCATAACAGCCAGGCAATCAAATGCCCCTTGTAATTGTGACTTTTGTGCCTGGCATTTCAGATGTTCATCTGCATTCTCTGCAGGTTGCTTCCCTGGAGATCCAAAACTTTTAGCCAAGTCAAGTCATTTTGAGGATATATCTGGCACAGAATATGAAGTTACTGGCTTCCCTGTCCATTCCTTCCACTGGGGAAGTGCTGCAGGGAGGTATTTTCACTGTAACAACTCTTGCAAGTGTTTCCATTGGATTTCATTGCATGAATTAACTTTGGAAGCTGTAAGACTGGTAACCTTCTGTGAAGCCTGACTCTAATCCTTGAATGAGAAGAGGACCATCTCCTTAGTTGATCCTTCCCATGTTGCCTAGATGTAAATCCTCTAGTCCTGTTAAGCACCTGATATGCTGGAAAGAGGATAGTGTTTACAGATGTCCTTGAAATATGGTCCAGTACAGAGTGTTCAGTGGAGGCCAGCGCTGGCAATAGTGATGTTCCCTTTGCACAGTTCTCGTTCAGCATTTATCCACAGATGGTGTGGTTGCCAAAAGGGGGTTTCCACTGCTGACTTCCCAGTGTCCTATTTCTGGCCAATTTAGTTATTTATTCCTCCCCTGTGAATATCTGTGGTTGGGATAGGAATTTGGAAAGAGATTTCCAGCGGCTGATGGTCAAAATCATTGATAAGAAACCAGTGCTGGCAGGTCTGACTTTTAATGACTTGAGCTAACCACCAAGGGGAGAATGAAGAAACCCAGAGCAGCACAATTCTGAAATACCTGTGAGTGCCATCATAACAGACATGGTCTGCCTCTTCTGAGCAAGCTCATGTGAAACACGTCTATAGTCTGGAATCACACTGGGGACTGTCAACCAAGCCAGGCAGCACACAGTCCGGCTTAACCTCTCTTCACCCTCAGCTCTGCAACCTTTTAAAAACTGCTGGGGCTGAATAGGTACTGTGAGGAAGATCACAGCTTGGGCCATCCCTTTGCATTTCATGGAGACATGTATGCATGCTCCAGCACAGCCCATCCCTCAAGAAGAGAGGCATTGGTGAGCATTCAAAGCCAACAGCTATAGGTGAAAGGACATATCTCTTGTCACCTGTTTACTGATGCTGATTTTTAAAATTGACTTACCCATGTGTTGTGTTTGGCCTAGAATTTGCAGCTAAACAGAAGAGTGAGTGTGAAGCCAAGAGGACTGTAGGTCCTGGTGTATGGTCCTGCACCTGTACTGGGCTATGTGATGGACAGCATCACCCACAGTGTTAGGTTAGATGATCCATGGTGGAAGGAAGGGACATGGGATATTCCATGAAGGAAGAAACAGGCTATAACGCACATGCATGCATATTCTCTCTCCTGGCTGCTTTGCAGCACCACTATTTCTCTCCAGCTTTGGGGTCCTGGAAATCCCTGTTTTGTGCAGCAGCAAGGAGTGATTTTGTGGTAGTCTTTTGGGTAGCTATTCATTCAGATAGCAGAAAATCTAGTTGATTATCATTAGGACATAAAGCTCATTGTCCAGATTGTTAGGATGTCTTAGGTGTGTTCAAAAGATGTTCATTGAAGTCTACAGTTCATGCACTTATGTTTGGAGTGGTAGTTCCCTATATTTGCCTCTCTCAAACAAAGGCAAGAACCAAGAACTGTTGTCAATATGCTTCAACAGAAAAGGTAACTTTGACATTAGTCCACTTTATGTCTGGATGCCAACAGTTCCCCATGTTTCTTGATGGGAAGTCTGAGTCAGCCAAAACATTTAGTAAACAACTGACTGGTGTAATTAAAAGGATATGGCGAATGTCTCAGCTCTCATTCATAGAATCATAGAGAGGTTTGAGTTGGAAGGGACCTCAAAGATCATCTCATTCCAAACCCCCTGCCATGGCAGGGACACCTGCCACTAGACACCTCCAGGGATGGAACATCCACAACCACCCTGGACAACATGTTCCCGTGCCTCACCACCCTCATAGTCAGGAATTTCCTCCTAATTTCCAATCTAAATCTACGCTCTTCCAGTTTGAACCCCATTGCCTCTCGTCCTATCACTACCAGCCTTTGTAAAAAGTCCCTCCCCAGCCTTCTTGTAGGCCTCCTTCAGATACTAGTAGGCTGCAATAATGTCTCTCTGGAGCCTTCCTTCTCCAAGCTGAACAAGCCCAGTTTTCTCAGTCTGTCTTCATAGGAGAGGTGTTCCAGCCCTCTAACCATCTTTGTAGCACTCCTCTGGACTCCAACAACTGCTAGCACCAACATCTCTGACAGAGGGCTACATCCTTCAAAGTATAATATTTGAATGATCAGCTCTGCATAAGGTAGTCTACAGAGCATATCAACTGATTCAGCAGGCTTACAATCACACCTTGCAGAAGCTCAGTGTCCCATACCGACTACACACCTGTGCAAGGCCAATCTATGTTCATATGCCTCTATGGATTATTCCTGAGAGCTTCCAAAACACAGGACATGGTGAGTAGCACCAGGAGGCCAATGCACTTCTTACAGCTGTCCTGCCTCTTCCTGGTTTTCCCGTAACAACCCTGTACTGGGCTGCACTTTACAAGCTGAAGCAAAATGTATCATGGACTGAGTGGGTCATTGCACAGTGAGCTCAGAATACCAGATCTGCCTACTGGCTTCTCTGTAGCACTTAGAGCAAGCTGTGTAGATCACCATGGCCAAGTAATGGAAGGATTAGTTTCTTTCACAAATTTCCTTTGCTTGAGTGTTCCTGTGGGATCCTTCTGGCTATCAACCAAGCAGTTTTTAAGGCCTTTATGATGCTGGAAAATGTCCTTCCCTGCTATGCCTTGAGCTGGCAGGGTCTAAAAATGGTGATTTCCAAGACATGTTGAAAAAAAACTTTTGGCAAAAAGTTTTTGGAGCAGAGTGGCTGCAAATGATAAAAAAGCTACTATTCATGGTTTCCTGGTTGGGTTCTTTGGCTTATTTTTAAAATAAAAACTAGCCTTGAGCTTTTTTAGGATATTTTTTCATGTGCAAGGCACCTACAAATCCACTGTTTATTATTTAAATGAAAATAAAACCATCAATCAATAAAAATCACCTGTCCAGTCCCAAGATTTGATAGTGAAAGCTTCAATTCTCCATGTGGTCTCTTAAACCACAGCAATCTACCAGAGTTTAAAGCCAACTGCTTCCAGTACCACAGCAATCAATCCCTCCTGCATTTAACCATGCCTGCTTTGTAACGCACCATGACATGAGCACATTTCTTCCTTATAAAATAACGGACTTCTCCGTATCTCTGATGATGTTTCTTCTTCCTAGTCTGACCCAGTTTGACAAATGCACTGGATCTGCTTAAAACAGCAGGTCCAGGGTAGCTAACACAAAGCACTGCAATTAAGTAGGAGCAGCTTGATTAAAATGTTGTCCTTAATAATGTGTGATGACAAGGAAAACCATTTTTATAGATTCTCTTTGTGACAGGGCCCAGAATGCCTTGCCAAAGTCCTAATACTACACAGCAGGAAATTGGCCCAGAACCAAGAACTCAGCAGACACTTCCTTTAGACGGCACTTGATGCAGAAAGCAGTCTGTCCTTACCCATGTATATTTTAGCCAGACAGGCTGAAAGTCAACATAAGCTTGCACAAATCCGGGGACTGGTGCAGGAACTCATGTTATCTTCAGACAAGCCTAACCCTCAGGTCAGCAGAAGTCTAGAGTATGGGGTCAGAGTGGGACTAATGCTTGTAAGTATAGTCCCCATTAAACTTACAGAGTTGTTTACATCAGTCTGCTTCATTCATGAAATGATGCTGCACCCAAATTTTCTTTTTTTTATGAGAGATGAGCAAGGCAACTTGGGCAATGGTCCAAAGGCCCCTGAGGCACAAATTAGTTTTGATAGATGAGAAACAAGATGAATCTCCATGGGACGGTATTAAACCATCTTTTATTATGTGCAAGGCAGCCTTTTAACTTCCCAGGAGATATCTCTATCTCTCCATGCTAGTCCAAGCAAAAAGCTTTCAGAATTAATAACACCTGGAGAACCCCACTGGTCTGACAGTTCAAGGAGAACAGCTTGGCAAGAGCTGGCTGACCTCCTAAAATAGCCCATTTGGGTCAAATACTGTTGTGCTCTGGACAAAATTAGTTCCTTTAAAAAGTGGTAGGAACTTTAAATGCTGGACACTTCACAGCTTTAGGGCCTTGGTTTCTTCCTATTATTCGTGATACACTTGCCTACATATCAGTTGCTTTGTCTGAAATGTCTGCCACATCAAGATTTCTCATTATTTCCTAAAAAGTTAATAGCATTTAATTGTTGCAATGTCAACTGTCTCAATGCCAAGGTGTTTGTTGGGCTTACTGAGATATATGACATGGAAGTGTCAACTTAATAGCCAAAAACTGGCAAAGCAACTTTTTTGCCTCCATTTAGAAGAGCATTGTGCTTGCTGAGCTGGCAGTGCCCGCTTGCTGCTGTTCCCAGCAAGAGACAGCTTTCCTCTGTCTGAGTCAAAGGCTGGTCCTCACAGGTTGGAAAGAAATATCAGCTCCAGCCCAACTACCGGAGATTAAGCTCTGCCTGGAACCCTTTTCCACACTCTGCTTGAGCCATAGTGCCCTGGAGAGGCATTTGGACTGGGACACATTACCCCTTTCTGGCAATCGGGAAGGTAGGAGATGCAACCACTTTGAGACTGAGGGACTAATACAGCACACAGATGTCTTTGACACCTGTAAAGGAAAGCTCATGGCCAGTGACTCACTATAAAGAGTAAAGACCAGTAAAAAGTGCTTGTGGGATCTGAGAGTGACATTTCCCTGAGACACACATGTACAGAAGCATACAGACAGAAGTCAGGCTGCCCCAATAGACCTAAGCATACTTCAGCAAAGGAGTAATTGTCTATGAGTGCTGGAGTGTAAACATTTTCCTTACTAAACCGACACTCTCTTCAGAAATACTTAAAATAGATGGAAAAGCAGGAATAGATAGCTAAAATCAAAAGACAAAAATCATATGAAGTTGTAGGTGGCATGGAATAGGATATAACAAAGACTATTGTAACTCAATTATATAAAATCAATGGTATCACCTTACCCAGGTACTGTAATGGGGGCTGAAGTGCTGGGGGCTGACTTGTGAATGAGTCACAACCTAGCAGAATGTTTTGTTTTTCCTATGGGCTTCAGGTTTCAGAGGCAGAACCTAGACCACCTGTGTCTCTGTGGCTCTGCCCTCACCCAGGTGGTCATGGTTGGGGTGGTGGGAAAAGCCAGCAATATATTAACCAGGAGCCAATCAGTTGGAGGAGTTTCCTGTTGGGTGTGGTTTCTGTTGGGGCTGGTTGCATCTTGCTGAGCTCTCTGAGTGGTGTCCTTCCATGTGAAGGGCCACTGAGGCAGCCATCTGTGTCTGTTGTGTCCAGCAGGTGATGCTGGCATCACAGTGGGCAGTGGAGGAGCTGGGCCCACAGGAACTTGTAGCAGGACTGTCTGAAAGAAGACTTCTGAGGTGATGTTGCTGAGTTCAGCATTGATCTGTGTAATCAGGCAACTGGTGGTGGCATAAAATGATGATGGCTGAACCAGCACAACAGGGGCAGATGGGAGAGAAAGTACTACATTCTGAGCATTTTCCGATCCTCTAATGAGCAAGCAATTTGAGTGTCTAACTTTAATTCTGAAAGGACTGTCTAGTAAAATCTTCCCTTAGATTTAAAAAAAACCTCTTTTTGGTCACCTGGGAAGGTTTAATTTTGGTTGCAAACATAAGTATAATGCATTTACTACATGAAACAAGCATTTTAATTTTTTTTCAAATAATAAAATAAAGCTCTATCAATTTTTTTATTTTGTTCCAAATTTAAAAATGGATGTGTCTTTCACCAGAAGCTGTGCAATATAACTAATTTTCATCATTCTGAAACACAAATTTCCAGCCAGTTCTAGTGTGCATTCCTCACTACTTGTCTCTAAAACTGTCCTCCATACACAGAGCTTGGAGAATGGTAATGAAAATAATGAAGGAACTAGAAGAGAAATCTCTGAGAAGAAACTGTTAAACATCAATTTTTCGGAAGGAGAGAAGTATGATAAAATTATATGAGCAATGAAAGTGTCAGGGAAGGGAGATGGGAGATTTGGCTCCTCTTGGTTCATAATGTAAAAAAAGAGCAATTCAGTGGAACAAATTCCAAGCCAGTAAAAGGACATGTTTTTTTAATGTTAATTTTATTTTTGCATAGTGTAATTTGTAACCAATGTCACCGAGGGAGAGAACTCAGAAACAGAATGGACATTTATAGAGTTAACTGTAATACTTAAATCCATAATGAGCATTGACAACAAGGATTTTTAAAGGAACTTTCAGCCCCAAAGAAAAAACGTTAAAGATGAACATTAACTACTAAAGAGAGAGCTAGCTCTTGCTAGTGACACAAACCTCAAGTAGGTCTGTTTCAGTCTGGGGGCCGCAACATTACCTTGGCACATAAACAGGACAACAGTCATCAAGCAGCAACAAAACATTGCACTTCCATATGAACATGGCGGTTCTATGTACAGGTATAACTTCTAGGTTTTTTCACCTGTGCAGAATTTGAAAATCTTTCATTCTGAGCTAGAGTGAACAAAAGCATTGAATATTTTTTTCTCTGATTGATGCATTCAGAAAAAAAGTCCTCATATGTATTTATTATTTCATTACCTTTATTAGTTTTACATCATTTATTGAGAAATAGCTGGTCTAGTCTTCACTGGGAATTATGTTAAAATATTTTAAAATAGAATGGTTAATCCGGTTTCTGAGGACTTTTTTGTTCCAAGTGCTAGGATATACTAACAGTGGTAGGTGACATAATCCAGAAAAGACAGGATGTTCCAATCATTGCTGAGTAGCAACTGCCCTTATTTGCTTAAAAATAAATAATACATTATAAAAATAATGGCTGTTATAGCAGATATTTTAGCATAAGTATCATATCCTGTTATGTTATATATCATCTCACTTGATGAATGCACTGTGTGCTTGTGTTCACTTTCCCATTTGCTTCATCTCCCTACACATATCCTTCTTTTTCATCCCAAAACATTGCTGCCACAACACTTTTACAATAGGTTATGCCATGGTAGTTGGAAGACTGAATTACACAGGAATGTCAACAAATAACTAAAAAGAAAGAAGAGGAAATACACTTTTTTTTTTTCTGTAAGAAAAGGGTTAAAAACATTGGTGAGAATCATCATCATTACAGATTATTGTGAAAAAAAAAAAAAGGTTTGCTCAAATTGACATCTTGTGAGGGAGAAATCACTTCAGCAAAAATATCCTGAGCAGCTCTAGTCAGTACAGATTAAGAGTAAGACTCAGTTACACATAAAAGCCAAGAGTAATTTAATGGAAAGAATAGTCTAGAGGCACTCATCTCAGGGCGTAAATATAGTAGAAATCACTGAACTACAATTCAGAAGCAAAGTGTGCCTTGTGTTTAGGAAATCCTGCAGGCATGCAACAGCAATAAATGTTTGGCCAATCAGTCCAGTTAATTGCAGCATATATTTATAGAGAATAGTAACTCTGAAAAGCCCAGAAGACTACTGCAAGAAGGTAAGAAGTAATTTGGCTTTTAGCCTTGCCCAAAGATTTCTGCTTGTCTTGAAGAAACCCTGGTCCTTCCTAACCAGGAAATCCCAGCTTCATCTGCTTTGCAGGAGTGAGAGGGAATACAGCTTTTTCTCCACCACTAATGATATTTGGTTAAGACCAGTCCTCATGCAGAAGTCAGGAGACTTCTAGTACACTAGTGCTGCCTGAACCCCTCAGGCCTAATATAACTGCAGGTTAGAGGAGCTTTAGCCCATAGTTTCTGATGACTCCACTTGTATTTGACATGAATCTTGCATGTTTTCTTTATATAGATTGTATCCGTGCCTTTCTCCAGTTTAAAAACTCACTAAATGAATTTGTTAGGAAAGCCCTTTTCTCTCTATGCCCCCAGGCAGATCCAGGACTACAAGAATACCAGGCATTTCAGCTTCATCTTAGCTCCTTTCTGTAGCTCAGCTGTTAGAACTAAGCCGTGCCAAGTGCCCGTGATCAAGGGTCTTCATAGTCTTATCTCACCTCCCAGCCAGGATGCTTTCCACACTGCTCTGTCTCCAGATGTGGCCTGCCCATCACAGCGCAGGGAAGGGAAGTGTGCTGCACCTGTGTCTGTACCTGTCCCCAGGAGTGCCCATGTGATGCTCTGGCTGTGAAGGTTGCTTCCCTTTAGCTTCCCTTGGTCATCTTTTTCATATTTCCAACATAGATACAGAGGGAAAAATTCCTGGGAGCAGCTTGAGGCCACTCAGAGCAGTGAATAAGAGAACTCAGCCTGGCTGCTCTTCTCCATGCTGAATCATCTTCTCTTTTCATGCCCTAGAAATTTCCTCAGCCACCAGTTTTCAGATGTCTTTCTCCATGAATATACAGCATGTTTAATAGGTATTGTATTTTCTTCCTCAGCCTAGGCTCCAATGGTTGCTCAATATTCCCTTCCAATGAGTAAGAATGTTGGAAATTCAACTGGGTGCTTAATGTTCATGCTCCCCACTTTGTTCTCTTCAAATTCCATGTTGCCAGTTTACATCTTGCCTTTCAGTCCTCCCTGAGTGTTCAACAACACTTCAACTCTTGAAACCATTTGGGATATTTACTTCCTGCAAACTCATCAGAAATTGCAATTAGGAACAAGGAAATGTTTTCAAACATTCCTACCAAAGGTCCGCTCTTTGTAACTATGATCCCACTGCCATTTCTACATCCATGTTCACGGGAGATATATTAGGAACTACAAGGAAAAGGGAATAAGAGAAAAGGGTTACAAGAGAAAGTCCATCAATTCACAGGCATTCAGACAAAAGAGGCTCAAGACCTTCTAGCCTCACTCTCTGTGAGGAACAATAGAGTTTCTACTTGTTCTTGTTCTCTGTTTTATAACTCGTATTTGGCTCAAGGATGTCTTCCAGGACAGCATTCAGCTTGGATTTGGAGATATTAAGGGAGGAGAATTCCTTGCTTTCTTGATTTTTTTTTTCTAGTGCTTCACCATTATCTCTATCAGAATTTATCAGGTTTGGAACAGAGGGATACAAGTCCTGATTTT
>JAVSBS010022138.1:0-12595 GCA_033124195.1 Coracias cyanogaster
TTCTAGCTGAGCTTTTACCTTCCTGATGTTCCTTCTACATAACCTAACTAAATCCCTATATTCTTCTTGAGTAGCCTTCCCCTTCTTCCAAAAGTGGTAGAATCTCCTCTTTCTCTTAAATTCCACCAGAAGCTCCCTATTTAGCCAGGCTGGTCGTTTTCCCCACTGGTTCTTCTTACAACATGACGACACTGATCAAAAATTGCTACAATAAATTATGAAAGACAGTGAAAAAAGCAAGACTCTCCAAGTCCTTAGAAAAGAGGAGTGATCATGTGGCAAAATAATGAGGGTCAACAAATAGCTTGAGAATGGTAGTTCTCAAGAAATTTTAGGATGCTTGCCTTCAAGGAGGCTTTTATGGATTAGACTTTGTCAAAGTAGAGATGTAGTCTATGGAGCACCTGCAATAAGCTGCATAAAAATACAGAATGAACTAGAAAATAATTAATTGATAATATAAAATAGCAAGTAGCAGAAGGAGGGCAAGGGGAGAAAGAGCATCTTTGGGAAGGATAACTAGATGCACTAATAATAAAAGTCAGGTGATACTATTCCTTGAGTGGTTGCACCAGCCCTATCTGGGTTGTTCTGGGACTGGGATGACTAGCTCTCGCCTCTTCCAAGAGATCTCTAAGCCAATGAGCCTAGAAGAAGGGAGTAAGATGGAAGGATCAAGGTTTTCACAGAAGAAGTGGATATAGAAATTATTATTGGATTAAGTGATCATGAGCTGATTAAACTGATTTTAGAATTACAAAACAGAATCAAAGTAATGTATTGGATTTTTAAGAGACAAACTAAACCAAGAGGTCAAGTCAACAAAGATTACTACACTGAGAATATTAAGGATTTGAACATAATATGAAGCTTTAGCTTAACTTGCTTTCCAGGTAAGAGGAGAGACTAATGAAAATAAGTACAGGGATGGAAAGAATTAGTATGACTGCAGAACGGCAAAGTGACATTTAAAGAATATGATTCTGATTACTCATGTTAAAATAATCTAAATGGTAATAGAGACATGAAAGTTTACCAGGACATCATTTGCTGAGGCTGGGTTTTCCATGGTATTTATTTTATTTTGAACATATGCTTTGAAGTTTGCATCTGCGAAAAGTGTACGTTGAGAAATTAGAGCTACTATACCTACTGCGTGATGCCTTCCACTTGTAGGGAGCTGAACACAAGGATGCATATGGTCTCTTTTAGATTTATATTTATTTATCCTATATGTGGTTGAGGAATGGGAATGACAATTCTTATAGAATGGTCAGTAGAGATATTCTTCCCGCACCATGAAGAGACCAGATATTCAAACTATTCTTTTAAAAACTGTGAGAGAAATAGTGACTCAAAAAACTCATACAATTTCTAAATTTTGTCTGAAATTATCAGAACAACTCAATTAATTTTAAAATTATGGCTATAAAATTGCAAAACATTCCCAAAAGAAGTTTATAAGTATCCAGAAAAAATATATATATTTAAAATTGACGTTCTTAATGAAGTATGTTAGTGAAGTAATTCACTTCCTGTGATACCTGAATACTGGTCAACCTTACATAAAGTTCTTAATATAAAATTATATATAATACTACAATGTCTCAAATTGAGCCCTTGCCAAAGCATTCACTTAAAATAAAAGCAGAGATGAAGCCAATAACTTTACAGTGGCCACGAGAGACGTGTCTGTATCCTAATACAAAGACGTTATGGCCTAGATTTAAAAGTGTAGGCATTTGCAATTGCATGCGTACATTTGAACGTGCCTAATATGGCCACAAATACTTCACATATGCAGGCAAATCACATTTCTGAAAAAATCCATGACTAGTTATCTAGAAAAATGCTGTGATACTAGTGACCAAGACTTAGCTTCAGCAAAGTTTCCCCAACAGCTAGTTGAGAAGCCAGACCAATATGTGTGGTTCAGAAGGAAGAGGATGCTCTTGGAAAGTTGTGTTTTCTTGCCAGGCCCTTGTAGTAATAATGATTGAATGGAGAGATTTCTATTTTCTCTCTGCTAAAAACATTACCTGTTTTTACTTGTGTGTTTGTTATGAACACTGTCTTATCAGTCCTTCACTGTGGCAGAGCTCTAGCTATCTGTTTCCCTTGTTAGTCAAGTAACTATCCATTGCCTTATGTGCATGTATCATTTACAAAGAAATTCATCAAGTATATGGTTTAACTCTCCTTGTCTGGGACAATTTATTTGGACATCTTTTACTATACACAAAAAGATTGTGCACGCAAGATATACTCAGCTAAAAAGTGTACAGCAGTAATTCATTGGCTAACACGCACAATAGGAGGAGGGTTAAGCTTCTCAAATTGTCCATTTAAGTGCGTTAGCAAGTCATATTTCAGTGTATACACTTTAATTCAAAAGTCAATTTGGCATGTTGGTTGCATGAATGAGGAAACAAAAACTTTATGCACTGGTTTTAAGGCACTTATTCACCAAAAATCACCTCTTAATGCTGTCTCTGTGCCACAAAGAGTTGTCTTTGAGAGAAATGCTTTTCAAGCAGCCCATATTTGCATGAGTATGACAGTGTCTTTGTAGCTAACTGATCTCCTCTGTTATTTTTCCCAGTAAAGAATGGCAAGACATCCAGGAACCTGATTGGTTGGCATGGATTTTGTTTGCTATAATAAAATACAACAAGGGCTGTCAAGACTTATTGCTTCAAACGAAGAGCTGTGTACAGCATGGTTCCCTGTAGAAGCCTGCATATGGAACCCTTTAAACATTCTTAAGAGACCCATTGGGGCTTCTAATTATTGTGAAACATCTCCTGGCAGAACCATTCCTACCCTTCCAAGAATGCGTTGTAAAAATAATTAGATGACGAGATTTAGATAGAAACCGCTAACTAGTGATTTAAGAGTTTTTCTCGTACCATATAGAAAACTAAGGAAATGAAACGCTGAAAATCTCTTCACATGAAAAGAAAATAATCCTTTGTGGTTCACATTCTGTGAGGAAGACAGAGAATGAACTTCTCTTTTTCCCCATTCCTTCCCCCTCCCCAACTTTAATACTTTGTTTCCTGTGGTTACATGAGGGGGTGGAGATGTTTCTTCATTTTCTAAACATTAAACCACTTGAGAATCTTTCTCCATTTCTGGGGAGCCTGCTATTAGAGAACAACTTGAGGAGCTTGCTTTAATCAAGCTTAAAAGCTACAAAGAATAGAATCACATTTTATGGCTTTAGAGGCTAAACCAACATGTAGTCAATTGGGTGACATCACTTCTACAAAAAAAGCAGAACATCTTTGTTTAATCAAAATAAACAAACAAGATTAGAAGTTTAAGTGCTGTGATTTAGGCAAGATTCACATTTTGAATTAAATCCTGGAGGACTACGGACGTGGCAGTGATAAATATTAATCACATGAAATCTACTGGTCAGCTTAACAGTCACGTTAGTTTAAATGTGAAGATGAGTATTTTTGCATTTTGCCAAGGAAAATGAATTCATAGTATATGCAGGTGTCATGGATATATTTGGTCCTTTTCCATGTTTGTTATTTTCTTAATTAAGTCTTCAAATTGAGCTTTTCAACACCTAGATCCATAAAATTAATTTAAACAGAGCTGAGGGACCTATTTATATACTGTAATTTCTATTAGCTATTTGCCACGATGCAGGAGAGGACACATCCTGCTAAGTGTTATAGAAAATGCAGAGCCTTCCCTAAAGAGATTTTAATACTGACAAGTCAAAGAATAGGAGTGTTACCACACTGCCATCAGCCCTGTCATTTAAGTTCACAATTTACATGCAATCACTGAGCCATATCTCTGTGGGTATTCCTATCCAGACTCTATCTCAATGTCTCCTTTCACCATAATGTTTCTAAAATATGACCTTTCCCACCAATCCCCAGGGCTACTACTCAGTGAAGCTCTTACTACCGCATTGTGCATTGAATGCTGCTGTGTCCTTCTTTCATGGCCTTGATAAATGTTGTCCTGCTAAACAGCTTGCTCCTATAGACCATCACCCTATCCTATACTGCTATTGCAGCCCTCCTTCTCTTCCCTCGTATCATAGGACAGCCATGGATGAACATTCACCAGCAAGGCAGTTCTTGGCTGATCTGCACGTGTTCTCCTCCCATGGGCTTCCTAAGCACTTTTTTTTTCACATCATGCCTCTCACCTGTTGAAGGGGATTCCTGCAGGCATCAAATTACTGGAGATTTTTGTCCCTTTTTAAGGAACTTTTATATGTATGATCAATACAGAAAACACTGACATGCTGCGGGCATGTTAAGACCATTGCTTATCATGCTCAGAGATATGATGTTACTCATTTCTTATTGTCCTCAGCTGTGAGTTTGTGTCCATCCCAGTTCCCTAGTCATAGACTTTCGGCTTTCTCCCACAGGAATTGTCCTCTGTTCTCTTTTATAGCACCTGGCACAAAGGGCTCTGGCTCCTAGATATACGGCAATACAAATAATCATAAATGAAAATAAATGAGTTGAGAAATTGCCTGCAGTCACACAGCAGGGCAGTGGCTGATGTAAGATTAGAAATTTTGGGACAGCTGGTTGGAAAACATGAGCCTTAGTCATGTTTTTCTAATTGAAAAATCATACTTGGGATGAAAATTTAAGCTGTAGCTGTAAAACTCAGGGACCTATCTTGTGAGGACTAGTTTCTATGATTTTCTTATAACCATAATGCAGACAAGTCCTACAGAGCTGATTTTAGGCACATGTCAAAAGCTGTGCAGCAAAAATTTTTGTTGCCTGCCTTCCTCCTTAATAATCTTAAAGCTTTGCCAGTGTCACACTCCCTCATCTGCCAGAGGTAGAAAATGTTGAGTCACAGCTCTGATCCATGCACAAACCAAGCTTGTTAGCTAAAGGCTTCTCTTTTGACCTCCAGGTCAATCTCACACATCAATGGTTAACTGTCGGCAACAGCCAGGCCTTTGGGGATTGCAGGATAATCACTTTTGGTTTTAATACTGGGAATTTTTTATTTAAACTCTGTTAGTTTGTTACTACATGAGATTAAACAGAACTTAGTCTGACAGTGTTATGAGAAGTAGAGGACTCAACGACATACCTTAAACCCAACAAACTGTACTATTTGCTGATCTGACGGACTTTACTGTGCAAAGGCTGAAGTTTAGTCCAGAAGTTACTGTTTGCAGTTTTGCCAGCAGCACTATTTATAGTTTCAATCAATTTGACATACATCAGAGTTGGACAATGCTGCTGTGCATGTGTGCAGGTGGAGAACACATTTATATCCATCTAACAGCCTGTACAGCCTCTATTCCACAAATTTGTCATAGCCGACCCCTCTGAATAAACTTCACTAATACGTTTAAAGCCTCCTCATCCCCACGAATCAAGAGGAACTTAACTGCTTCATGGATTAGGGATAGTGTTTGGAAAAAACCTCCTGGCTGTTTGAGTGGCCTCATCTCCTTAGCTGATAAAAGCAAATTTACAGTCTTCATTTAAGGACAGAAAAGGAGAGTTTTCAATTTAAAATGTAAATTTCTCAATGAATGGAAGCATTAGGTTTTATGATATCCAGCTAAAGTCTGAAACACTTCTGCACAATGATGAGAGAGAGAAATTAGCTTCATCATATTGGGTATCAGACATGCCTTAGGCTAAAAAAAGAAAACAAAAAGCATTTGCAGGTACTTGCTAGTTAAAGTGACAGCAGGATGCTCTCATCTAACCCAAGATGCCTACAACTGCGGCTGTCCACAGACAGGATGATTGGTCCAAACAGCTTAACAATGAAGGAAGGAAAATATGCACTTTTGAGGCATGATTAATGTGATCCATACTAGAAAGCTATGTTAAGATGACATGAATCACAGTGGAGAAGAGACTATGTCCTTCATTCATTGCAAAGAAAGTGTAGGAAAGCAGCTCAGGTAAAGGCATGAAGTTTTAGTCACAATAGCCTCTATCTCTGGACACCTCAGACGAATTATTGTTAGGGACCAGATTCATTGTGTAGATCATTTTGTCCAGATGAAGTTTTCTGAAGAGGCTGCTCAGATTTTTAAGTACTCATATTTATTTGTCTTTCACTGGGAAAGTCTTTCTATTGTTTCGCTGAAATTTTAGGCATTAGCTATTTTTAATGTGCTTGCAAAATTAAGAATTTAGCAGTAGTAACTAATTTCAATTCTTAAACCATCCTTTTGTTAATTTGGTAATTTGTAAACTGTAGGTTTTCAGTGAATTAAATATCTTTTTTAAAGTTTTGGTAGTAAAACTACTACACTCACATGGACTGTCAAATGCAATAAGTCTTACAGACCTTAGTAAACTTTTTAGTCACCCTGACCTGAATTCCTCAGCTCATAATGAAGTATTTTTTGCATAGATATTTGATAAAAGCAGATGACAAATTGCTCACACTCATCCTCAAAGAGAGAACACAATGAGATGGAATTGAAATCCAGTTGAGATTAGATTAAATGTTGGGAAAACAAGATAAACTCTGAGGGAAGCGGGGCACATTGCCAACAGAGGTCATGGAATCACCATGGCTTGAGTATTCAAGACTGGGCCACCCATCTCTTTAGGAATGGCTCAGGAGTAAACCAATCAATCCTACTGTGATGCAGAGAGATGGATTTCATGACCTACCAGCAGCATCTTCCAAGCTAAATGAGCCCATTATTCATGAGGCTAATAAAAAGTCAAAGGGGAAGCTTTCTGGGGAAAACAACAACAAAAACAAACCTGAGAAAAACCAAACAAACAAAACAGACCAACAGCAACAACAAAGAATCCACAACAAAAACCCCAGAACTTAGAATATTTGATTTGTCCCTTTTCTTTACTACACATATTAAATACCAGATAAAAGAAGAAAAAAATTATCAGAAGAATTGCATCTATCTTTTTTGCTTGAAATCATGTTTTAAAAACTTTAGCTTTGAGAAATAGCTTAGCATACATTCAGATTCAGGTCTTACATGAGATCTTTTCCCTGTAGAAGGATAAATCAAATCTTTATAGCAAAAATTAGCCCAGATCTATGCTTTTTCTTTTTTTTTTCTCAGATCTGCTAAGTATATGGAATATAATTGGTCCTCTTTTCTCCTATCCAAAAGCATGGATTTATTGTCTCCAACTGTTCTGTAAAAAAATCCTCAGTGAAATAAAAAAATTAGTTAAATTGCTGGATATCACTCAGTTCTCCAGCTGAGTAGTCAGAATGGGAGTATGAAACACTCCCTCTTTCTACAGACTACGAAAGAAAAATTCAAAGGACAGATATTTAATTATTTTCAGACTCCAAAACTCTCTGCAGTATTTACCTGCATGTCAGGACTGAGAAGTGTTAATATACTAAGTGCAATTTTATTAGGCAAGCAGAATACTCCTTTTGCCTGTAAATTCTACTGCAATGAGATAAAAATTAATCTGGTCAATAGGTGAACTCTACTGTTCTATGTTGTCTGAATTTCACATACAACAGGTTCATACATTAACACTTAAATATTAGGTCAGTGTAATTCCAGTTCCTGGGAATAGCCCTCTGGCAAAAGAGGAAGACATTAGTTAGAATTAAAAAAATAATAATAAAAAAATAACTTTTTTATTACTATGTTATATAATTCTAAATGTACAGTGATGGGAATAAAATGTCCCTGTGCTTTCAGCCACATTATATGGAGGTAGCATGCTAGTGTCAGTGTAACATTTCTGTGTATTTTCAGAAGCCCTAAGAGCAGGGTTTTTTTCCTGGTAATTATTGTTCTATAGCTGGCTTGGATAGTTCAGATCAAATGTATTGGTAATGAAAATTTTAAGTTGGTTTGTTACAATGTTCTAATAACTCGGTTCCCAAATATTCAAGCAGACATTATTTCAATACATTTAAGGTCTAACTAAAGAATGGAATAAATAAAACCTGCAGCTGTTGTATTTAAGCCATTCTAAAATTTGCTTTCCAGTAAAAAACGTTATATGATTTTCTAAACCTTTTTAACCTCAGCAGTAATATTTCAAACTAACAGTTTATTCAATTAAAAAGGAACATTTAAAAACAGACAATATTTTTAAAGTATCTTAGCAACAGGTGATTGAATCCTTGCCTGGAACTATGAGAAAAGCTTTGCCAAATGGGCCGCATTCTAATGATATCTTTCATATAGCAAATGGAATAAATCTAATATTGTTTTGGACAAGTTACATAAATTACATCATAATACAAAATTCTTTATGTGTTTTCAACAACAATAGATGACAGACCCATGAAAGAAGTGAGAAAAGTGTACATGATTTTGTCCTCTTTAGATGTGGTATTTAAAAGCAGGTAGCAAGTTTAGATATTTGGCCCCAAAATCTTTGCTTGAATACTTCTCCCATCTTTCACACATACAGACAGTATACAAGCTCCAGCTCCATCCTAAAGGTAATTTAATGGATTAAGAGAGAGCATTTAAGGAAAGAGCTGTGAAGAATGTTGATAAGGTACATTGTCTGTCTGTTAAAATGTTTTCTGAGGGGTAGTTGAATGAGGACATGACACTAAATTTTTGCAAAAATCAGCACAGATCACACATAGTCTTCTGATTTTGAGATAGATCTCTGGAGATGTCTCAGTAACTCTGAAATATTACTCTAACAGTCTGACTGACAGATATGGGTACCATACTATCATGTCATAAACTCTTAGCATGAAGAAACCAAGCCAAACCAAAAATGCTACCACCAGTGCTTGTTCTTTAGTGGAAGCTTGCTGCTACACATGTGTATGACACAAAAATGATCCCTTGCAAGATACCAGTTCCATACTGGTGAATAGAAACTAATTTTCTATGAGCAGAATAGTGAGAATGGGGTGGAGCAATGCTTAGGCATTTTGGGCTTAGCTCTTTCAGAGATATCACAGTAAAAATAAAAACATTTCCCGTTGATGTAACAAAAGAAAGGCTTTTTCCACAGTTGGCTCACAGCACAAATGCATCCGTAGACAGAAAGTCCAAAACATAAGCTGTGACCAGAAAGCCCTACTTGAGGGGAACATCAACTACTGCAGACACAGAAGTGTGACAGCCACTCTACAGCCATGCCCAGTCATCTCTTAACAGCAACAAAACTTCTTACCAAGAACACTCTTCACTCCCACACTCTCCCACTGAAAAATTCTTCATAGAAGAAACAGCTGGAAGGGACCTACAACAACCATCTACTCCAACTGCCTGAGCACTCCAGGGCTGACTAACAATTAAAACATGTTATTAAGTTCATTGTCCAAACGCCTCTTAATCACTGACAGGCTTGAGTCATCGACCACCCCTCTAGGAAGCCTGTTCCACTGTTTGACCACCCTCTCAGTAAAGAAATGTGTCTAATGTCTAGTCTGAATCTCCCCTGATGCAGCTTTGAACCATTCCCACTCACCCTATCACAGCATACCAGGGAGAAGAGATCAGCAGCTCCCTCTCCACTTCCTCCCCTCAGCTCCCTCTCCACTTCCTCTCCTCAGCAAGCTGTAGAGAGCAATGAAGTCAACTCTCAGCCTCCTTTTCTCCAAACTAGACAGGCCCCAAGCCCTTAAATGTTCCTCATAGGACATTCTTTCCAGCCCTTTCACCAGCTTTGTTGCTCTCCTCTTGATGCAGTATACTAAAGTTGTTAACCCTTTTATGATAATTTCTTCAAGCCTAAAATGGTGATAGTGTGCAACTCTCTATCATGATTCTCATTTTTCTTCCACCCAGTATGTCTCATCTATCCATTGGCAGACTACTGAACACATTTAAGACTCTTCCAGGAAAGCAGTAGATATTGTTATGCCTAGGTCTGTGCTTTTCTTTGTTGTGGAACAGAATGTGTTCTCTATTCACAATTCGTAGAAATTGAACTTCTTTGCCTTCAAACTTCCATTTTATAAGACTGTTCAGTGTTTCACTATCTGCCACTAGCAGATGTCAATAGCTAAAGGTTGTGAAATCAACTGAAAAAAAAAAGAAGATATAAGTGAAAGATCTTCAGGGAGTTGATAATTCCTTTTTATTACGAAGAGTATGGTTTAATAAATAAAATATTGGTCTGCGAGCTAAAAAACCATTGGGTTTTATTCCTAGATTTGCTTCTAGTTTGCAAAGGATGTTGGCAAATCACTTCTTTTCTTTGCACCCGTTTCCCCTTTTTTGGACTTGATCTATCTATCTCCATAAAACTTAAATATTATACCAAAATCCTTCAATAAACAATCTGGTTTACAAAACATGAATTAATAAATAATTTGTGATAAATGTCCAAGTATGTTGCACTTCAAGATGTTTTTTGTGGGTTTTTGTTGTTTGGTTGTTTTTTAAAATTAATTAAATGTAATTAATTGATCAATATAATTTAAAAATCAAATAATTAAAAAACAATAAAATAAATTTAATAAATTAAAATAATAATAAAAATTAAATGTAATAAATTTAATTAAAGTTCATTTTTAATTTGTAAATGAAAATTAAGGACATGTATGGATTATAAGGGTCATAATTTCTCAGGAGGTTCTTATATGAATGTATGTGGAATGTTACATATTTGTTATGTTGCTTAAAAAAATATAAATGCTAGTTAAAGTGAGTGAATATTTGGAACAATAAGGTAATTCGATACACTTTAAAATTAAAACAATGGTATATACTCTGTTACTGCCAGATTCCTGTCATCCTTTAATTCAGCTTTCAGTTATATGATATTGCTAATGGATATTTTCAGACTTCTAGTTGAAAACTAGTTATAAACAATATTCATACCAGCTGTATCATTAGGAGGTAAATGAATCAAGTATTTCAGTGCAATAGAAAGAAATAAAAAATGAGATATAGCTGAAATAACATGGAGACATGGAGATAAAGACTTGCTTTCCCTTCTTTCTTTATCTTCATCAAAATTCCAAAAGCCTCATCATTTCAGAGGTCAGAAGATTTCCATACACAGCTAGTCTGTTTCCAAAGAATTAAGTGTTTCCCACTTCACATAAGTGAAGAACATTGTGTCATGCTGAGTGAAGAACAGTTCTCCTTTGCCACTGACAGTGTGTCATGCTATGCCTTCAAATGTACAGCAAGACGTGTTAATGTGTCAAGTCACGGTTCCTTGGAACACCTCACTGGGCTCATAAACACAAGCTTCTGCACATGCACAAGAGAGAAAAATCTGAAAAGAATGAAGCGGTGTCAGTAGAAGAGACCAAACTTCTTCTGAAGGTGACGTTGAGGGCAAAAAGGTTTGGGATGGTGGCCTGTAGAGAATCACAAAACCTTTTTTTTCCAGAAAACAGAATGAAGCTGCTTCCTGAAGGGCATGTACAGTTGGTGTGTATCCAATAAAGCCACAGGGGTTTTTGATGGATCAGTGCTAAAGTGGGTTTATATTTAAAACGGCCAGGATTTTGATGAGTAAAATCCTCTGGTGTAACATACTGCCTTATTTTTAACTGATTTATTAATCACCTAAAGAAACATGTCTATTTTCTTAAGTCTAAAAGCACTCCAGCCTAGTGCCAGACATAAGCTGCGAAGAGATTTCTTGCAAGAGTTTTTCAGTTTTGCTCCCATCTTGAATGACTTCAAGAATGTACTGTTAAGTACACCGGTGCTTGTCCAAGAGCTTCCCTTAAAATAGCTCATGCACTTCTCCCTGACTATATCTCAAGAAATCCTCAGTCAGGACAGAGTTGTCAGAGAGAGAAAAATATCCAGCTGAGATCCAAGGTGGATGTCTCAATATCCAGATCGCAATCCTTCCAGAAGAGAAGCACACACCTCTAGTTTGACTCTCCTTCTTGTGCCCCACCAAGGGAAGACCAGGACTAAGATAACTAAGTTTTCACTTTTCCAAGGATATAAACTTTTTTTAGTTGTTATTCTGATTTTCTTTGATCTGCAAAATGTAAAATATTACAGATTTTCAATGGAAATGTCCCAGGCTGTCACTTAGTAAAAATGATCTTGTGAGCTCTTAACAATTTCCTGGAAAATGGAAGGATTTTGGTTAGAACTGGAGCTATTCTTGTCATTATACAACAATTTGCAACCCTACTGGTCTGCTTGGAGAAATCCTCTGCCATTTTGCTGTCTGTCCCAGTACCTGGTTCCTTTAGTCCAACAGCTTATTAAGGGTATTCACCAAACAAGGCAAATTCTCTAAGCAACCTGAGAGCAGTCTCACACAGAAGAGAAAGGATCATAAAGTACCAGTAGCTCTGGATAACTTACGCATTCCTGGTTCCTCTCTTTTGAAAACGAGAGTTAGTTCCTGCATGCTCTTTTTTCCTTTGTTCTTCTCGCTGTTTGCAATACCTAGTACAAAGGGGAGGGAAGAGGTACATATTGCTACTTACTTTTCACATCTTGACCTAATAACAGTGTTTGCATTATTACGCTTCATGTTACTGACACAAGTTGAAAAGCCTACTTTTATCTGTAGTTCCATTCAGACTCATATTGGTGGCCATCTAGATGAATTAAAAGTAGTGTTTCAAAGTTGCCTCATTGTGGTGGGTTAACCTTGGCTGAGCGCCAGGTGCCCACCAAGCCACTCTATCACCCCCCCTTTCCTTCCCCTCCTCA
>JAVSBS010022140.1:6113-16412 GCA_033124195.1 Coracias cyanogaster
CACCTAGTAAGTAGTAGAAAACAGTAATAAAATCCACTCTTAGATGTCTCTTGAAACTGAAGAATCACAGTTGTCTTTGCATCTTCTTGTACATCAAGTGTCCCCCTGCTTGGTGGCCCTCCATTGGACTTGCTGTAGTAGTAGGAAGGCCACAACTGGACACAAGGCTTTAGGTGCAGTTGTACAAATGCTAAATGAAGTAGACTAATAACTTTCCTTGACTTCTGTCTATACTTTTTAATACAGACCAGTGTGAAGTTAACTTTCTTCATCGCAAGGGTACACTTCTGTCTCATCCTTAATTTGATATTCATCAGTATCTCCAGGTCCTGCAAAACTGTTTTCCATTTCCCAGCGCCCAGCCTGTTCTGCTGTAGGGGATTATCCTGTCCCAGGTACCCAGTTCTACATTTGCCTTTGTTGAACTTCGTAAAGTTCCTGTCAGACCTATTCTACAACCTATTAAGATCTTTCTGAATGGCTGACCTCCCTTCCAGCATATCAGACTATACCCCTAAGATGGTATTGCTTCCCGAGTATGCAGTTCATCTTGTCTGTAAGTACTTTTGCTTTTGTTTGTATGTGTGATTATTAACATCCACGAAACGCAGTTTTTCTCCCCTGATTTAGTCACTCATTAAATAACTCTTCAATAGCCACCACCTCACTCTTTTAAAAAAGTCACTTGGAATGTTTGACCTTGCCTACATATTCTGTCCTTCACTTCAAAACTCCTCTGACTTGTAGATGACGTTATCTCTGCCTGCTTGCTGCAAGAGCTCCAATTGTCTTATCTTCTGCAGAAGAAAGGAAAAATAGATGACAACACCTCTGAAAAGACACCAAAGGCAAGAAACACAGCTTCTGGAAAACTGAAAGACTGACAGTATATGAACCCAGTATATGTTACTTAAATTAAAAAGACTTCCCTATATCTGTGGATTGAATAATTAGCTCTAGAGTTTTTTTCTACATATCAGGTCTCATGTTGAATGTTCAGACTTCCTTTTTTTCCACATTTTACATGCTCTAGAATTGGATGTTATTTTATTAAGTGCTCTGACTGCTGGAGTATAGAACTAGCTGCAAAGATTACATTTTAGGAACATGGGTATTACACTGTTTTTGTCTGATTTGACATCTCCCTGAAAAATGCTGTCTTGCTGTCAGAGCTGTATATGTAGTAGAGAGAAAGGCTTGTTGTTGCTCCCTAATTATTGTTTGCTTTCTGTAACCAGAGAGAATATAATAGAAGAAATATTCCCTGTACTGCTTTCGTTATTTGAATTCAGGAACACAGGCAGGTCAGAGGGAAGCATATCTGAAGCTATGCCTCCATGACTACAGCTTCTGTGTCTGAATCACTGTTATCAGGAGAGTAAAATAGTCAAAAATTAGAGTTCAATGGGTCCAACAGTGTGAAAATATAGCATCTCTTAATATTTTATATTCTTTCCCTCTGTAGAGCTATTACAAGTCAGAGGAGCAGAAACTGAATATGGGTTCCATGGGCATGAATATTGTTTTCATGAAAGCTTCTTCACTCCACTCTTACAGCATGCTGAAGTGGCACTGCTGAGGTTTACCCTGAGAGACACTTCAGGATTTTTATTGGTATATGATACCATTATTCAGGACCTCAGATTTCATGTCTCGTTGGAAAGCACATGCCTTAGCTTTGGAGGAGCACATGGTTCATGTGGTTGACTGAGCTTTGCGAAGGATGCCCACTGAGTAAACATCACTTCCCTAAGCATGAACTCCTCTGTGTTTGTCAGGTAATTCAGAGACTTTATGACTGGGCAAGATTTTAAAATAAGATAAGATATTTTTTTTGATGCATCCTTGTATTGGAAGCCTATCCAAAAAAACATTGCCAAATGTTGCAGTTCTTTTGTGCTACAATTTGACATGAGGGTCATGTACTGTTGGGTGTCTCTGTGTCAGAGAGTGAAACTGAAGAGAGCTGTGTCATCTTCGGTTTTCTCCATTTAGGAGTCCATGAAATGCAAGTCAGGAGGAAGTGTAGGAGATTCCAATCCTCCTTATCTTTCATTATATTTTTATTTTATTATATTTTAAAACTAGAAGATACTTCTTTTTAGTTCACGTTTCACTCAGTTGGTGACCTAAAACATTTGTATTTGTTCAGGATCAGGATCTGTTTTCAATTTAAAAAACTATCAGCACTGAACACAAAGTAATGATATCTCTGGAAAAAGAATTACTTCACAGTGAGCTAAACACTTGAAAAGAGGAAGAAAAAAGAAAAGTTTGCAAAAGAAATTGGCCCCACAATTACTTCAGTACTTTCTTACCTTTTGCTCCATTGCACATGGTTTATTTTTTGTGATGAGCCTACAGAAAGGACACAGGTGGCTGGAAATAGTGTAGTAGTTGCAATACAAGTCTAATGAGAACTTACCATGCTAACAACTACCCATACCAAATGCCTCTCCAATAAGATTTAATGGGTGTGTATCACATGGTTGACCACACTAATGGCTATAACAAACATATCATTGGACTGTTTTATGAGGTGGGGGATAAATTCTCTCAGTAAATCCCTGACGTATCAAATACCCTTTGCTTATCTCTCATGCCCAGTTCTTTCCTTTAGTAGCTTCAACAGAACTCTCCTCCTCTTTTTAAACTTTGTTTTGGTAATAGCTACAGTTATAATAAGCTCAGCTAGGACTAGAATGCCTTGACTTCAATCTCAAAACCCACTCTACTTGCCCGGATAAACACTGTCTTTATCTTGTTTTCATTAAACATTGTTCGTTCTCTGATCTTTCAGCACTTGATTTTTCTGTAGTTCTCAATTCCCCACTGTAAAGGAATTAAAGTAGAAATAAAGACATGAGAAAAATTTGAAGATGAACCTAGAAGACATAAAGAACAAAATAGGAGGCTTCTCTTCTAGGGTTATAAAGAAAAATTATCATAGCAGGATCAAGAGAAGAATTTATATATAATTGCTGCAGAAAGATGATTGTTAGTGACATGAAATTACCAGAACAGGAAACATAATTATGCTGAGTCAGTTACACAGATCATTCTTCAGAAATGCTGCCCACTCAAAAAACCATAACTAGCTTAGTTCCACAGAATACCAAGTTACGTATTTAGCAATGGGAAGCATAAATCATAACAATGAAAGAAAAAAGAAACTGGAAAACAGTGACTGCTGAAGATTCTTGGATCATAAAAGACAAACCACTTAGTAAACTTTAGATGCAAAAAGTATAATGGATTCTTCACCATACAATCGTGAAAGTTTTGATTATAAGTACGCATAACTTGTGTTTATTGTATTGATGAGACTAATACTGCAATGGTGCATTCAGCATGGCTGTCCACACTTAAAAGGATATTGAAAAGAAGTAGAGAGGAAATAACTTCACATTTATTACAGAAAGAATTAATGAGTTTAGTATAATTTATATTATCAAAGAGAAGATTAATGAGACACAATTACAATTTATTCATTTCTTCATAGAGATAAATTATAAAGTCCTGAAAGGCAGTTTATTCTGGCAAGGAACCAATAGTTGGAATCAGAAGCCAAATGAATTTGAGTAGAAATAAATGTTCCTGATTCAAAAGAGGGATTCTTCATCTTCATGGATAGCTGTTGCGAAGCAAAGCATTTCTGCAATATGCCCCCTCCATTTCACTATCCATTTGAATCTCTTTTTCTTGGGCAATAGTGAGTAATTCTAGCATAACTTTAACATATATTTTTCTTTTTATTTATCTGTGTATTTTTAAAGGATGGGAGGAATTCTTAGCCTTAACTTAAGGTCTGCGATGCCCAGAATGCAGCAACTGGATGGTTACTGCATGAAAATATGTACATTGTCATTTGCTGTTAAACTTTTTGGGAAACAGCAGAGGGTGAAAGATTGTATGAGTTTCATAATCTCTAGTATTTTACAAAAGAGCCTGTAACGGGTTATTAAAGGAAGCTTGGGAGACCTCTATCCTGACTTTGCCCTATGATGGACTTTTCCATTCCAAATTGTTTAGTCACTGACTGGTGGGAACTGGGAGTTGAAAGGATTCATAGGGAAATAGTCATGCTCTTGCACAGAAGTTTAGGCTTCTACAGTTTAATCTAACAGGAATTAAATATATGTAACTAACCAATGGCAGATTGTCTTGTTCATTTTACTCAACATCCAAAAGGTTTTCTCACACTGCTGGCTCTCTTGCTATCGAGATGAAGTGATACCACCACCCTGATCCTGTCTCTCTGGCCCAGGATCTCTAGCTGACCAGAGCTAAAAGGTCATAATACCAATGACTTTAAGAAAGACCTTGACTATATCCTCTTTCTCAGACAACAGTGTATCCAGTAGGGCTATAATCAGTTCACCTGAGACATGTCATCCTACAGTAGCTGCTGCAGCCATGGAATGAAGTCCACAATTTATGCTCTACTGTGCCTTTGTAAGGCCAGAGGGATTCTGGGCAGCAGTCCGCATGGCATCCCATAGAAATAAGCAAGTATGGAATACAAACTTTCCTCTATGTGTGAGCCCCTATATGGAAGATGGTGTCTGCATTAGTAACACACCACAGCCACATGTGGAAGCAAAGAGCTTCCCTGAAATTCTTATACATCAACACATAAACACACACAGTTTGTGTAAACAGTGGAATGAAAACTAATTTTTTTAGAGATTAATAATAAATCCAATTTTCCTTGTGTTCCTGCACGATCTTGATGCCAGATCCCAGTAGAATCTTTCAGCCAATTAATATACAATTTAGAAATGTACAGAGGATAACAGTGATGTTCATTCCCTCTCTACATTCCATTACACCTAAAGTTACAATGATTGCCAGCATCACTGAATATGCCTTCTTCCAGCTGATAACATTTAGAGTTTTTTTTTCTGTCTGACTTACGCTTGAAGGCAAAGAATCTAAAAGGATAAGAAGACATATTTCATTATTTTGCCACATCTTTTGGCATAACTTCTCCCATAGAAAGTCTAGACAGTAAGTCAGGTCCTCATGTATTTGCCGGCTCAATATTTCTTTTGTCAGTACAATTGCACAACAGTTCACAGGTGTTGGATATGTTGTACCTTTACCCTGTGTTGCTTGCTTTCTGAGATAGGTGGAAAACTAAATGATCAAGAAACCACTCATTAGAAGATCGGCATCTCATGTCTCCTCCAGCCCTGACTAGAACCTCAGTTCTAACATAGCTATTTATTATTGGTTATGTTAAATCAAAAAAGCAGAGCTCAACAGAGAGTCAACTATACTGTCAGTCACCATGAGATAAAAAAAGCAACCCACCAAAACCCACAAACCCCAACCTCTTAAGTATTTGAAATAGTTACGATGCCAAGTCATTTCATACTAGCTCAGAATTACTGTGGCAGATAATTCCTAGTGAAATTGAAGCAATATAATTTTTATTGGCCTGATAATAAAAAAGTATTTGTAAACACAGTGACAAGTTACTCATTCCCTCCAACAACAAGTGAATTGCGTATATTCCAAAAGCTGTCTCTAACAGGGGACAGATCTGTGTAGTTGGACCTTGAATTTTTTAGAGCAGCCTAAATGGTAACACTGTTCTAACTTGGCTAATACAAGGCTTAGACTAAAATAGAAACATGTAAATACAGCACTACATCCACAAACCAAACCAGTTTTTCTAAGCCTTTGCTAATTCACAGTAAGAGTTAGATTAGTCGGCTTAAGCAGTTGTAACTGTGAGACTATTTTTTCTTTGACTAGAAATCAATTAAGTTCTTTTCCATGGGTAGTTTTAAAATGCTGTGCAGTCCCTGATCTCCCATATTTTTACTTCTAAATACTTTATCAGGCTTAAGAGTTTAATCTCAGTCCCACAGGAATTAATCTGTCTTGCATGCCTATAGTCGAAATAATCTTCATCAAGAAATATTTCAGGCAGTATTCAGACCCTTACTTCTTAGTAAAGACAGAACAGCAAAGAGAGATAGAAACAGAAGAGCAAGATGCATATTGTCAAGAGTTAGGGCTGGGTTGGCCAGTAGATAAATAGTTCTTTTGACCTTTCTCTCTTCACAAAGGAGAATAGAAAAGGAATAAGGGAAAGAGACTTACAAATTGGAAACGAAAACTAAAGCAGCTTCAATGAAAATAATAACAATAAAAGTAAATATACATAAATATATACAAAACCAATATTAGACCCAACTGCCCCAATGGCAATTACATCACTGTCAGCACTGATATTGCGGAGCAGGCACTGGGGAATTCCCAGACTGGACTCAGCAGCAGACAGGAACCAGATTCAGGAGCTGAATTCTGGAACTGGATTCAGGAATGCACGGATTGGCATCAAAGGCGGAACAAATGGATTCCTCATCAGATCCTGAATATTAAAGAAGAGAGGCTGACCCTCATGATCACTCAGCTTTATACCACATATGTCGGATGTGGAATGGAATCCCTTGTTGGTCAGTTTAGGGTCATCTGTCCCATCTGCTCCTCCCTGCAGCTGTGGCCTTTTATTTCTGCATCCCCAATATGGTACACAAGATTTAGCAGGGACCTTGGTCTGCACAGGAGCAAGTATAAACGAGCTTTTCTGCACACCAGTCCTTGGCAGTAACTATAAACATTGAGCATTATCACTGCTAGAAGCAGACACTGTCTGCAAAAATATGCCTTTAACTTCAGAAAGTGCAGTTACTTAGAAGAGACTTAGATGAAAAGTAAAATCACTAAACAGAATTAGTTCTGTTCTAACTCAAACCAGGATACATGTGATACTCTCTGAGGTTTTTCAGAGACAGCTTCCCTTATAGTGGTGTGAGACCAAACTACCCTCGGTGCTAGGCCTTCCATACAAGGAAAATATACAATCTTCTAAGTTCAGTGGTACCACGGTGATCCTGCATTTTATAAGTGAGGTATCCTTGTCATACCGCAATGGCACAAGTTTTGTAGGGAAGTAATATCTTCTGTTTGGTGGAGTAAAATGAACTGAAAAAAGGTAAAAGCTTTTGGAAACACAAGACTGCATCTCTTTGGGATTTGTCTGCTTTTGTTTAGCTTTTAAATAAACTGTAGCAGTCTAATTTTTTTTCCTATTCTATAAACCTCATTCTGATATCCTTAAACTCATTGATAGTGTAATAGTCTGCACTGTGAACTGCCTGCAAACACAGGCCGGAGGTAATTGAACACAGTTTTTCAATAGTTCTCTTTTATAAGTGGAATTAAAATGGAAAACCACATTCCCCAAACATTTCCTTCTCGTTCCTGCTGGGAAACTGAAATGAAATATAAAAAGTGCTTAGGTGAATTTGTGCTATTATTTGATTTTTTTCTTAGTCTAGTGGGCAAATAAGTAATTTTCTGCATTATTAATATTTAATTCAAAAATGCTGCGGCTGAACAAGCTATCTTCGAAAGGAAAACATGTTTTAAGGCTTATTTCAGAAACTAATTTTTTGAAGAAAATAAGGCTTTCCTTGCATACGTACTGTCCTATAGTACCAAAATTGTGGTTATCATTTGTGGCTAGAGTAGCTTAAGAGCTATATTTTAAAATTATTAGAAATACTGAAATACTATTCCTACTTTAAAGTTTAGTTCAATGTCAAAATGAGTTTGAATGTTGTATCCATCTTGGAGAAACTTCTCATTGCTCTGAACATTTAATAACAGTGCTAAAACTGCTTTTAAGTACTGGAAGACAGAATCAGTCCTAGGAATTTCTAGAATGGACAACTTCCAAGAAAATTTCATTATAGTAGTATAGCAAAATAGCTACCTACTACTGTGCATTTCACCTATGGCAGAACCCAGCAAGCCTGTGTGTCTGTCTCACTGGGAAGAGAAGCCATATATTTGTTGAAAGAGCAGTGGTTGCTCAGGGAGTGCTGGCCCTGCCTTGCATCTCAAATCTTTGCCTCTGGTTGTAGAGTAAACCTACGGCTCCACGGATCCAAGCTCCACTTCCTCCCATGGTCTACAGCCTCTTTGGGCTGGAGCCTTACAGCCATGGCCTAATCCTGCCCCTGCAACCTTAGGACTACTGTGTTCTGCCTACACTAGTAGGAAACTCAGAGCTAGGTATACTGGGACAGTAGCCCTGACATTATTGCTTAATTTACTTTGGGTGCTGGTTTGGTCACCAGAGCTCATAAATTGTCTGAGTAGTTACGCAGGTGAAACAAAGAAAGGAAATTGTATCTGGATTTTGTCTAAGAAAAGTAATAGTTAAAGACTAAGACTGCAGAAAAGAAAATGCAAGAACATCAGAGGTTTTCAGCCTGTGTACAAAAACAGGTGTAAATGCTCTTTGGAACCAGCCAGGAGGGAAACACAGTAGTAGACAATGTTTGTGCTTAGAAACGCAATGTTCTGACAAACATATGAACAATAGTCTAACTTTTAAGAAGCAAACAATTTATTCCTGCATTATCTTTTGCAAAATGTATTTGAATGCGTTAATATCAAACCACTCCATTTTATAGCAACAATATTTACTATATACACCGTATTTTCTTTCTAATGAAGATGTAGCTTAAAAGAACAAAAGCCTGAGACTTTTAAATTTTTTTTTCCACTTCATTTTTTCAGATCTTGCCTATATGTCTGCATATCATTGTTAGGATACCAGAAAACTACAAAAACATTAATGTGCATTCATTATTTCACCTGTAGTTATATATCTTTTCTGTGTTGATGGTTTTTTGAGAATGACTAACTCTATTTGTTTTGCATAGAAATGGAATGTTCCCAGAAAACTAAATTTTGAAATTACAAGTCTAATTTTTTTCATGAAAATATATTTTATGCTCACCCAAAAATAGAAACAAATGTATCACCTGACTTATGACTTTCACTGAAATTAAACTTTGTTTAAAATTCTAACACATGCAGTAAACTCCTGATACATGTTCATAGAAATAAGATTATGTGCCAAACTTAAGAGCTAATAATAAATGAATGTATCTGAATATATCAGCATTTTCTGGGGTCCGAGCTGCATTCTGTGTCTTAAGATTGGTTTTGACTTCTTAAACATTTAATACTTCTCTTTGAAATGTATTAAAATTAAAGTATCATTAATGAGATAACTTTCATCTGTGCTAGTAGTTTCAGTGCTGTTAGAGAAAGGGAAAATTAATATAACTTTTTTGATAATATTTAAGTGGATGAGGAGAAGATTCATTAAGCAAGAGAAGTTTCCCATTAAAAAGGACACAGAAAAAGCATATTGTTTTATTTTCCTTTAAAAATTCTTGCTGCTCCAGCATATGTGACCTGATAAGGCCTATGGTGGTTAAGTAAATATACAAAAATGAAAAAAAAAAAAGAAGAAGTCAGAAGTGACATTTAGAGTCAAGACCACATCTAATCCTCATTTCTCACGTTGAGAGCATTCTTATACCTGCATTAATGTATGTCAGTTACACCTAATAGCTTCCTGGAAAATGCTGACTAGGATGAAGAGGTTCTTGTAAATATAAAGTCTGATCTTCCAACAGTTGCATGTACCTTCAAACTAAATAATGAATAATTCTGAATGGACTATTCAACTCACTCCAGAGGAAGGTCATACATACTTCTTTTTCTTAGTGCTTTGGTCTTAGTTTCATACAACCTAATTATAACCACTTAAAGCATATGAGAGAGACAAATGGAAGGTTGCCCTTCCTAGTATATCTATTCTGGAGTGCTGCTTTTATGTCTTATAAAATGTATTTTAGTACCTTAATTTGGAGGGCAAGAATGCAATCCTTGTTATTCTTTATTCCTTATTTTCTTTTTCCTCAATAAATTATTTTTCATGATGGTTATCTATGTAGGATCAGGAGTGCTGATTATAACTCTTTGTTTAGTTAACACTGTGAATACTAGTAGCATTAGTCTATAAAGTATTATTTTGTATAGATGCTAAACTGATTGTATTTTCAGTAATATATCATATTTGCAGGGCAACTGGAAAAATAGTGCAATGGTTTGTCAAGGAATTATGACATTTTTCTTTAAATCTATGTTTTAAACCAGTTTCAGATGATGAAGTATTATTCTGAATGCCAGTCTGGTGAGTGAATTTCCATTTCAATTAGAACACTACTGACAAGCCAAACTATCTTTCTTTCAGGGGCAAAAGTTAATAATACTGTAGCTGAAATTGAAAATAATATTTTTATGTCTCCTGAAGCAAAAAAAAAAAAAAAAAAATAGAGGCTCATCCCTTCAATACTATGTCAAAAAATATTTTTTATCTACTCTATGTTGAAATTTAAACAGGATTCATTCTTTACC
>JAVSBS010022140.1:24412-34626 GCA_033124195.1 Coracias cyanogaster
GGAGGGGAAGGAAAGGGGGGGTGATAGAGAGGCTTGGTGGGCACCTGGCGCTCAGCCAAGGTTAACCCACCACAGTTTCTAATTTTATTGCAAGGATAAAATGGGGACAGTACCAAAACCATTGCTAAAATCACGGTAAACACCATCATTTTACCCCTAGTCATATCATTGTAAAGAATCAGGCAGAATTTGCTGTTTCTAAACACTTAATGCATGTTGCTAAACACTTTCTCTTTCATATGCGTGGACATGTTTCCATAAGGAGCTGCTCCATAATCTTTCTAGGACTGGCAGGAGGCGAACCAGCTGTAATTTCTCACAGTCAACTCATTACTATTTGAAAATGAACCTGATGTTTGTCTTTTCCCAGTCTTCAAGAATCTCCTCTGATTTACATGGCCTTTGAAAAAGTTTCGAGAGTAGCCTTCCAATGACATTGACCGGCTATCTGATATTTAAATGATGCATATTTGAGAACTTTGATCACAAGCAGATTCTACACTGAAGATATTAACAGCACTGGACTGAACTCCATAGCCATTTTTATTAGCACATAAGAGATAGCTTACAGCAACAAATAATAGCTTGTTGAAATGTTATACAAATATGAATAAGTATGCTACTACTGCTAACAAACCCAGTGTTATTTTTCTACTGCCATACCTATAATCAGAATTAATTTCATTAATCATATGTAAATTTATAATATTTATTCTATGTAGGATTACATTTAGAATTTGTAAGACAATTCAGCTAGTTTGTAATTATGTTGTAACTTTATCCTCAACTAGAAGAAACTGTCTTTTTAATCTGCAAACCAAATGTTAGAGCTTGGAAATATTAAAAAAAATATTCCCTAGAGCAAAACCAAACTTATGATTTCCTTCTTGAGATTGATTTAATTATACAAAATTGAAAGAGGTGCTTCAAAGTTATTTCAAATTTGTTGTATAGTATTGAGAAATCTTATAAGAGTTTTTTCATCTTAGTTTCCTTAAAGGACAGAAAAGTTAAGAGAAGCTACAAAGAAACCAGAGAGGGGAGAAAGATATAACAAAGGAGAGAAAAAAGGTCATATAAAGTGTATGGATTTATGATGTAGATAGTCAGATAGACATCTGTCATGAGCTAAAGGGTTACCCAAAACTGCAGATGTATAGAGATTGCAATTGTGGGTACATAGGATTCCATAACACACAAAGACATGGAGGCTTTTACCCTCTGATTTTCTCTACTTTGTTACAGATTATAATAAATACCACACAAGTCACCACAAGAAAGTGTACCTATGGTTAATAAAGCAAATATATCTATATATCAGGCTATTACAAATTACTAAGAGAAATGGGGCTGTTCAGCCTGGAATAAAGAAGGTTATGGGGAGACCTTATAGTGACTTTCTAGTACCTGAAGGGAGCCTACAGGAAGACAGGGGAATGTCTGTTTAAAAGGGTTTGTAATTATAGGACAAGGAGTAATGGTTTTAAGCTAGGTAAGGATAGATTTAGGCTGGATATTAGAAAAAAGTTCGTTAACATGAAAGTGATAGATCACTGGAATGGGCTGCCCAGAGAGGTGGTGGAGACCCCATCCCTGGAGCCATTCAAGGTCAGGCTTGGCGGGGCTCTGAGCAACCTGACCTGGGTAGAGATGTCCCTACTTGTGTAGGGAGATTTGACCTGATGACCTCTGGAGGTCCCTTCCAGCCTAAAATATTCTATGATTTCAGAAGGGGCCAAACCATCCCAAAGCTCAACCATCCAAGGGGTGGGAGGATAAAACAAACTGACCCCAAAGTGGACTTAAAGTGAGACCAATAGGACAAAAGACAGAATCTCACTTCAAAGAGGATTCATGTCACAAAGTCTGGAGTCTGCACATCCCCGGTGGAGAGTCCAAGATCTTGTAGAAAGTTCATGCAGAATTCAAGGAAATGTGCATGTAGCATGGGAAGATCTCAGAGGTAGAACCTCGATTTTGGGAAAATATTATGTCCTTTTTGTATCCTTAGAGATATAAGAGGGTGTATGACACCACCACTTTAAGCAGCCAATAGGTGCTGATAATTTATGGTTTTCACCCATAACAGCCACTAAAGAAATGATGATAGTTTCAGTTCTTTCAGACTAATTTTATTTTCCTACACTGTTTCTACTTTTTCAAGTGACAAGTTGCCATTACAATTTCTTGATTTTGTGCTTATCGATGATACCTTGGGAAGTCTCTGGATTCTTGGTAAGCCAGATGTACTTCAAAGACACCAAGCTACACTGTTCAAGGGCATTTCTGGTCCCTAGGCCTAGTTCCCAGGCTCCCAGCTCACAGGCTGGCAAGAAATTTATCAGTATTTTCCAGAAGTCATTTTCTTCTGCTCAGTAATTTTCCCTTTCTAACCAGGTGATGTTTATGGATGCTCACATCAATAGTGAAGACAAAAATATTTCATAGAATCATACAATGGTTTGGGTTGGAAGGACCTTAAACACCATCTGCTTCCAACCCCCCCTGCCACGGAAGGGACACCCCCTACTAGACCAGGTTGCCCAAAGCCCCACCCAACCTCTCTCATAACAGGCATTGAAAGAACGTTTATGTGTCATAGAGAAGCACCCCAAAGAAATCTGAACTTAAAGACCAGAGGCATTATTATGTTACATTTGTAATGTTTGATATTATCTACATTGTCCTTGTGTCACTCTGTCTGATTTAGAAGATTGGGTCAGGAAAGAAAATACTGTAGTGTAGGTGCTAAGCTGATTCAGGGCCTACCAAGGTAATGACAAGTTACTTGTTCTTCAAGCACTTGTAGTTAAATGGGAAGTTTTATACCTGAGTTGTTTTTGTTTGCCTTAAGAACTTTCTGAAGTATAAATTAACTGGGTATAGGTTAAAGGCACTGACTAAAATGTGTTTCTTTTTTTATTTTATTTTCAGAGAAAGAAAATTTTCTGATTGTCTAATTGTCCCAGCACAATTCTGAAGAAGACAGTTTCTCTATTACAGAAAGGGTGCAGGATTGCACTCATTGTCCTTCTCTTGCTCCCCTGTTCCTCCTACTACTTACGGTGCCTTAATTCAATTTGTACTCTTTATTCTCTTCTCTCACATTGTGCTCAGCTTAGGATCACCTCTCTTCCCTATTTCTGTCCCAAGTGCTGTCAACTGCAACTGCAAATACATTCAAGCCCTGTACGATGAGCCAAAGGAGATATTAGTATAGTTGAGAGGAGCCTCACACTGCTGTCCCCTCCCCTTTGTACTTACCTTTTCTCTATTTCCACACTGAATTTCAAAGTGCCTTGGAGATTTTGAGGAATCTCTATAGCCTGTTATGGACAATTAGACCAGATGAGCCCAAGTTAATAAAGTCACCTAGGCTGGGTTCCTTAAGCCCCTACACAGATAAAGAAATGTGACAGAATGTTTTTCTTTTCAAGCATGCAACAGGGCAGAAACACCTGGCTGTTTAATGCAGACAGTGCCAAGTTTTCCTGTCTGTGTAGGTAGCATTTTGCTAATTTTTGTTCACCCGTATCACAGGAATGATGGTAAAAGCTGAATAGGATGAGCAGAGTAAAGCATGTGACCACAGGAGATCAGAGTAAATTTCTAATATGAGAGTGATTTCTCGCTAGCATAATGCCCTGATCTTAGCAGGTGAAAAATTATGGGCTTTCTCTATATCTTCTTCTTCTGCATTTGCTGACTTTTGGCTTCCTAACTCATTTCTCTTTCTATTCTACACTAGCTATAAGCCATGGAGAGGTGAGCCTTCATCTTCTCAGCAAATCTCCAAAACATTTTGCATTGTAGTATACTGATCTCGAATAGCACAGGCTTACTATTCCTGAGAGTAGCATATCCTGTTGTATAGAGGTACCCTTCAAGTCTGGATGACCTCATTATCATCTCTTTCTTATCTCTGCCATTCTACTATGATTTAGCCAGAGTTCAGAGTGGGCTTTGTACTATGCAATGTCTGAAAAAGAGAGATAAGAAGACAGAAAAAGAACTTGGGAGACAAAGATTGTTTTCTGTTATTCCAGTTATGCAATAAATTTTGTCACCTGTTTTCTGTCTCTGCAGCTTGGTCTGTGGATTTCTTCCATTAAGTAATGGTAGGGTTTGGACTGGACCTCTGGAGATCATCTAATCCAGCCTCCCTGCCAGAGCAGGTTTACCTAAAGCAGATTGCACAGAAATGCATCCAGGCAGGTTTTTAATGTCTCCACAGACAGAGACTCCGCAGTTTCTCTGGGCAGCCTCTTCCAGCACTCCATCACCCTCATAGTAAAGAAGTTTTTCCCTATGTTCACACAGAACTTCCTGTGTTCCAGTTTGTGCCCATTGCCCCTTGACCTATCACTGGGCACCACTGAAAAGAGACTGACCCCATCCTCTTGACACTCACCCTTTAGAGATTTAGAAGCATTTATAAGACCCCCTCTCAGTCTTCTCTTCTCCAGGCTAAACAGTCCCAGGTCTCTCAGCCTTTCCTCATAAGTGAGATGCTCTAGTCCCTTAATCATCTTCCTAGCCCTTCACTGGACTCTCTCCAGTAGTTCCCTGTTTTTCTTGAACTGGGGAGCCCAGAACTGGACACTTCAGATGTGCTTGAGATGTAGCCTCAACAAGGCAGTGTAGAGGGGGAGGAGAACCTCTCTTGACCTGCTGGTCACACTCTTCTTAATGAACCCCAAGATACCATTGCTGGCTCATGGCTAACTTGTTTTCAGCCAGGACTCCAAGGTCCTTCTCCACAGAGCTGCTTTCCAGAAGGTCAAACCCTAACCTGTACTGGTGCATGAGGTTAGTCATCCCCAGGTGCACGACCCTACACTTGCCTTTGTTGAACTTCATTAGGTTCCCCACCCAACTCTCCAGCCTATCCAGGTCTCACTGAATGGCAGCACAGCCTTCTGGTGTGTCAGCCACTCCTCCCAGTTTTGTATCATCAGGAAACACACTGAGGGTACACTCCATTCCTTCATCCAGATAATTGATGAATATGTTGAACAGGACTGGACCCAGTACTGACCCCTAGGGAACACTGCTAGCTACAGGTCTTCTATTGGACTCTGCACCACTGATCACAACTCTCTGAGGTCTGTGATTCAACCAGTTCTCAATCCACCTCACTGTTGTCCTGATTTGAGTTAGAACCAAACCAACCCTGTTTCAGCGATTTTACTTTTCAGCTAAGTCTTTTTTAACTAACGACACTTTCTGAGGCTAACAGCATGTGTTTGCAGACAGTGTCTGCTTCTAACATTGATAAAGCTTGATGTTTAGACTTACTACCAAGGATTGGTGTGCAGACCAAAGTCATTGCTGACTCTTGTGTACCACATCGGGGGGTGCAGAAAGTGAAAGGCCGCACCTGCCGGAGGGGAACGGCCAGGACAGGTGACTCTGAACTGACCAATGAGGTATTCCATACCATATATGTCATATTCAGTATAAAGCTGAGGGATCACGAGGGTCTCAACACCTTTTTGCCTTTTGCCATTTTTCCTTCTTATCGATCCTTCCACTGGCCTTCACTTCACTTGGGGGCCTTCTTCCCTTCTTGGACACTTTCCTGCCTTCGATCCCGATTCGTGTGTTCCTGAACCCAGCTCCTAAACCCGGTTCCCAACTGCTGCTGAGCCCGGTCTGGGACTTTGCCAGTGCCTGCTACAGCCTCAGTGGTGACAGTAACATAATTGCCATAAGGGGGAGGTTGGGTTCAACACTGGTTTTGTATATATTTGTATATATTCCATTTTATCATTATTATCTTCATTAAAGCTGTTTTAGTTTTCTAATCTGGAAGCCTCTCTCTCATTCCCTTCCTCTCCCATTTGGAAGGGGAGGGGGGCCATAAGTCTCCTTCCATTATCCTCTTTCTCTTCCTCTATTTGGGGGCAGGAAAGAGGAGTTAACAGAGACCATCTGTTGTAGGTCTGGTGGATTGAACCTAAACCTTGACAACTGTCCTTTCATCTAACCCACACTTTCTAAGCTTACCTATAAGAATGTTACAGGAGACAGTTTCAAATACCTTGCTGAAGTAGAGGTAGACAACATCTACTGCTCTACCCCTATCTACTCAGCCAGTCATGCCATCATAGAAGGCTATCAGATTGGTCAAACATGATTTTCCCTTGGTGACTCCATGTTGACCACTCGCAGTAACCTTCTTTTCCTCCACATGCTTAGACATGACCTCCAGAATGAGCTCTTCCATCAACTCCAGGGCTGGAGTCTGACTAGCCTGTAGTTTCCTGTGTTGCCCTTCCTTTTTGAAGACTGGAGTGACACTGGCTTTCCTTCACTTCTCAGGCACCTCTCCTATTCTCCACAACCTTTCAAATATGATGGAGAGGGGCATAGCAACTACATTAACTAGCTCCCTCAGTACTCATCAGTGCATCCCATTGGGGCACAGGGATTTGTGGGTGTTCAAACTGTCGAAATCACCTCTAACCCAGTCCTTACCGGCCGAGGGAAGGTCTTCCTTCCTCCACAATCTCTCTTACCTCCAGGGACTGGGATTCCTGAGAGCTGGTCTTAGCAGTAAAGGCTGACACAAAGAAAACATTCCATAATTCCACCTTCTCTGTATCCTCCTTCACCAGGGCACGCACCTCATTCTGCAGCGGGACCACATTTTCCTTAGTCTTACTTTTCCTACTGATGTACTTGAAGAAGCCCTTCTTGTTGTCTTTGAACTTGTGGGAAAAGGATGAAAAGGCTTTTCACAAAGAATTTTTGCAGGTAAAGAATACCAAGACTTAATTTAAATCTCAGTTATTGAGTTTAGTCTAACTTTTCTCCCTTTGTATAGATGGTTTACTCTTGAACAAAGCTAGCTGTTTCCAAGCAATGATACCCTCTGATTTGGTCAACACCAAGACTGTCTAGAGAGATGCCCCTGAGGCAACATAATAGCCTCTTGTTCTCTGGTGACAGGACTGCAGAGCATTTGCAGTTCACAGAATCACAGGGTAACTGAGGTGAGAAGGTCTTCCTGGAGATCGCCTAATACAGTCCTTCACAGTCACCTAGAGGAGATTGCGCGAAATCTGTGTCCAGTCAGATTTTTAATAACTCCAAGGACTGAGACTCTACAACCTCTCTGGGTAACCTGTGTTTCACCACCTGCACAGTAGAAAAGTGATTTATTATGTTTACATGGAAGCGTTTAGTGAAATATATTTTCTGAGATAATTTGCTTCTTCAATACAACTTGAAGTTCACTAGAGTAATAATCTTAAAATTAGATGGTAAGTTCTTACATGAAGTTAGTTACTTTGGTATTTTTTTATACCAATATTAGTTATGGCACAGCAAACTCAACAATCACAACTTATTGTGGCTCAGGAAACCCTGACTAATTTTTTCTCATGAGTTTTCTCAGTAAAACAGACTACCAGCATATTAGATTACTGATATGAGCTATACCATAGCTGAAAAACTGAAGAGGTGTTTTCTTTCTTTTAAGGATTTTCGAGGAGCCAAAGTTCTTCCTGAAAAAGACAATTAAAATTAATAAAGTTGCTCTGAAATGGATTTAGCATAAACACAGCAATAATATTTATGCTGACAATTTAATCTCAGATGCAAGACAAGAAAGCATAGTCTTTCCAGAAGAAAAAAACACAAATGAAATTAATTTATCTGCAAAGATTACAAATATAATGGGGTACAAGAGGAAAATAGTATCTGCAGAATTATTATACTTTGTGGTCAGGGAAACAGCAAAGACAGAGTATAACGGTTACCATGGTATTTCAGTGCTAGTTCAGTGTATATACATTTTTGGCAGCACAGTTGGTATATTGGTCAGAAACTGAAATGACATCTGTAAACGTAGGGCAGCTATGGTACATTGTGTAATGACTTTGTGAAGATCCACTGCTTCAGCTTTCAAACATGGACATTTCTATCATTATTAAAAGTTCACACAAAAGTTTTTCCTCTGGTAAATTTAATAGGATTACTGTAATATCTGAAAGAGAGGAATGTAGATCAGAAGAGCTGAAAACTTTGAAGCCACATTAATCTCTCCATCTGTGGACCCAAAAGATATTTGGTGGTGGGTCTGGAGGTGCAGGGTCTTTTACTCCATTCTACTGAAATATTATTTTCTGTAACACTAAACCTTGTTCAAACAACATTGATTACACATACCTTTGAATAGAATTCAAGTTCAGAATGATGAGATACAACTGCAGATGATATAATTATTCAGATCTGGAACAGGTGTTGCATGTTAGTGTACTGTATGTGTACTGGATTTGTACAAGCCAGGACAAGTAAGGAGTCATATAAGAAATGGTAAAACAAATAACACACTGATAGGATCAAATATGAAAGCAGGAAACAAGATTAAAAAGAGAGCGTCTTGACTGCAGTGGGGTTTTTTTGCCTAAATTATCATACCTCTGTTTTCCACAACTGTAAAATGGGATCTGAGCAATCACAGATAATTCTGCCACAGAGCCAATGGGATACAAAACAATTGTGGGCATGTGACCACATTGGGGCATATTAAAGCACATGAATCAAAGTTTATTACCGTTTTATATGATAGTAGGAAGACATTTGAAACTTGATCTGATGAAGATTCATTGCTGTGGACAGATGTTACATGCCATAGCAAACAGTTTGATTGTATGAACCAAGCTGTTGGCCCTTGAGTGACTTTGAACCAGCATCAGCTGTTGTGACTGCAGTGTATGTGATCTGGTATAAGGAGTCCCAAAGTCTATTTTATTACACTGCCTATTGTGACATTTGTACTGAATGTCAAATGAGCTTATGCTGTATATTTTTATCTCTTAAAGCTACTTAAAACCCTATTTTAAACCACTTCAGCCCAATATATAACCTATATCCATTTTTGCACATTAGTTCTGAATCATACTGTGAACATTCTAGTTTAGTACCACTACAATCATAATTATAATTTTGGCTAGTTAATCACTTCTCTTCCTGCAAACATATTTACTATGAATCCAATTATATTGCTAGTGTCACATTTGGGACAGAGAAAGGAGACCAAACAAAACCTCCCAGAAGTGACACGAATCTGGGCAATTTTGTGTTCTAATACTGAACGACTACAGGCTTTCTGGTTTTTGAATTTGAACTCTTTTTCAATGCATCAGTATTAAAAAAAGCAAAAGTTCTTCATCTTTTTTATACTACATCCTATGTCATATGGTTTGAAGATTTAAAAAAATCCTTAGAGAATAAAAGTCAGAACTATATTTCAAATACAAAGGGAAAGGTATTAATATCAGTTAAACTGCCTGTTCTTCTGAGATCTCCATTCAAGTTCATCTTAGATACTCTAAAATAATAGAAATCTTAAATTTAATTACAGCAAGGCAAAGGTATCTGATACTTATATACAGAGTAATATAAAGCCCTAAAAAAGTTCCATTGTTTGAGTTTACTGGTGGTGTATCATATATAATAAGAAATCCATTATTTTCCTAAACCACTTTTGAATTATTTTACTGGTCTTTTTTTTTCCTCTACAAAACATTTTGATTATACACATGGACAGCTGTCATTGTACCTTCCGCTTTCCAAGTAATACAAGTCCATTTAATAAATACATTGGAAATCTGACACAACTGTTTGTTGTCAAGGGCTCTAATTAAAATTGTCTAGGGGTTGTCTTTCCCAGCCTGGCTTATCCTTGATCTCTGTTTTCTAGACACTTTATTTTTCCATTTCTTCAGATGAGATCCAGTTGAAAGCACAAAATGCCAATATAGAGTTTTCTGTCTAACTGACTGCTTCTTCATAGGTGGGGAAACAGCCCTGTGGCAAGGTAAATGTGATCCCAGGATTTTCTACCTTCCTTTGGTGTGTTTTCTGTAGAAAGGAATGGAAGTTCCTTGTCGTCAGTTCTGTCTCAATGCCCCAGGCAGAAAATGTCCTCCAACCTACACCAAGTCCTTTGGCAGATATGTAATTTTGGGACTGAGAACCCAGGCCCAAGGAAATTATACCTTCTGTTTAATTTCTGATTTGCTACAGCCTACTGTATTTAGTGACTCTAGCTCCTATATCACTAAGACAGGATGAATTGTCAATGTTTAAATAACAGACCACTCACCTCCTAGTCATAGAACATGTTGTCGCGGTCCGGGCACCAGCGTCCGTACCGCCTCCCAAAAGGGAAGAGGATTGAGGGCAAGGCGAGACACTACCCC
>JAVSBS010022141.1:0-51103 GCA_033124195.1 Coracias cyanogaster
TCTCCGTGGTTGCCTACGAGCTTGTTGGGGTAGTGTCTCGCCTTGCCCTCGATCCTCTTCCCTTTTGGGAGGCGGTATGGACTCTGGCGCCCGGACCGCGACACAACTGCACCACTCAGCTTAGTGACATCTGCAAATTTGCTGAGGGTGCACTCAATCCCACTGTCTATATCATTGATGAAGATATTAAACAGCACTGGTCCCAGTATGGACCCCTGAGGGACAGCACTTGTCACAGATCTCCATCTGGACATCGAGCTGTTGACCACTACCCTCTGGCTGTGATCATCCAACCAATTCGGCATCCACTGAACAGTCTACCTGTCAAGTCCATATGTCTCCAATTTAGAGAGAAGGATGGTGTGTGAGACCATGTCAAAGACCTTACAGAAGCCCAGATAGATGACATTCATAGCTCGTCCCTTGTCCACTGATGTAATCATTCCATTATAGAAAGACAGTGGGTTGGTCAGGCAGCAGCTACCCTTGGTAAAGCCATTCTGGCTGTCTTGAATCACCTCCCTGTCCTCCATATACCTTAGTAGGGCTTTTAGAAGGATCTCTTAACAGAACAGGTGGAATTCGAAGTCTGGAAGAGAGAGCAGTCTTTATTGGACAGGTCTATGTATCTTTCAAAGACTTCAGCCTTTATGAAGTGCCACAGTATTTGAAAAACACTATTACAACGAGTTGCACTTGTGCTCCCAAGATCACTTACGTTCTTGAAAGCAGCAGCAATTTAGATGTTCAGAAAGCGATATGACAGAGGAAGGAACAAGACTATGGTTTTGATTAACAGAACAACCAGGGTGGAAAAGGTGAGTATAAAATGAGTCTGTCTTAGTAAAAAGTGTCTTAGGGGATATTAGATTCTTTTCCTTCTAACAGTGGCAAGTTTACAGTTAAGATAATTCCCTTTCTTCATTTTGCTGGCATTAAAACATACTGTTCAAGTGTACTGCAGGAGTTTGTGGTCAAACCTGAAGAAACTTTCCAAAGCAAAAATTCTAGTTTACATGTAGCCAATATGAGTATATTCTACAGACTGAAATAAAATGCCTGTCCCAGGCTTGCATTTCCCATGAACAGCCATTTCCTCTTTAGCCTTGACTCAAAGTTGCTTCTGCAGCCAGCTTTACTATCAGTGTGCTGATTTAGGGAAGTGTATTGTTGTATTCCTGCAGTTGCACAGGAAATATTGCATCCCCTCTACCCAAAGGTGTAATCCCCTTTTCACAGGTAGCCCTGCAGGGGAACAACTTCTATGCATCTAACTGAGAACAGTGATTCACAAGTTCTACTCCCCTTCCTCTAGAATAAAATCTAATGTCACCCTGCAGTAGCAGCACCTGCTTCTGGAACATTTGCAAGACTCTCCAAGTTGGTAACTTGCCTTTTCTATCTTGGCTGATAAATTAAAGTGGTGTTTATCTTTATGGTCAAAGTAAAGCCTTTCATGTACTATATCTAACAATCCCATATCTAGTCATCTTTTTTAGTCTTCAAGCCAAATTTGGACTTTGCATCATGCATACTCAGTAGGAGACATCTCTTCACATCTTTCTCTGGAGGTGTTGTTCTAACTGGTTGGTATTGACTAGCCAGCTTATTTTTTTTCCTCTGGCTGGTTGTTAATCTTTATGAGCTCACTTACCTACACAGTTAAACTTCTGTTGACATTTTCTGGTATTCCCAAATGGATATTGGGCCTGGTACCTTTAAGTATGAGTAACCTGCAGGGTTTTTTATATGCAGAATTTTCAAAATGCAAGTTTTAGCATGGTCATCAGTATTGCATTTGAAATGAAATAGTGACTGCAGGGAAAGTGAATGAGCTGTAAACTGCATAGGTATTTTCTACCTGTTATCCTTATTGACCACTTTTGGAATGCATTATGGGTTTTACCATATGTTTTCATGTTCTTCAGCCTATTCAATTCCCTATGTAAGCAGCACCTTGGTATGTGTATTCAACTCGTCTTATGACATAAGATTTCTTCCAACGCTTTTGGAAACACCCACGGTTCTAGAAATTCCTTAAGCAAAGCCCATTTGTCTTGTGAAAATGAATCCTTTGAATGAAATGTTAGCTACTTCTTTCAGTCTAGGACTGTGATCTAAATCTCTCTTATCCTGAAGACTTATGGAATATAGGTGGTGCTGGAACAGCTTAACAGTCAGATACTCGGGTCCTAGACTATGAAGAGACATTGCTAAGTTGTTTCAGAAGGGCTGGAAGTTCATAGTTATTCAAAAACACATCAACAAAAATGATGGAAAGGACTTCAGAGTGAATGTATTTCAACTCATATATTCTGCTAATAGCAATAGCAGAGGGTTGTTTTAGAATAAGGTAGGACTTAAGACAGTGTAGCGTAAAAATGTTAAATCTGTAACAGCTGTTTGGCAGGTCTGGCTGGTTGTGCACTGAGAGCAGTCTAACACAAATTTAAGTAAGCTATTTTTGGTTTGCCACTTTCTTTTTGGCACAAGCCAATGTACAGACATAATGAGAATCAGGAAACAATGAACAAATAAAACCTGGCAATGGATTGACAATGGATGTAAAACTGTCTTTACAGTTATCTCAACCATAACGGCTGAACTACACGAATTTCCGAAGCCATCTTGGTCAATGTTTCAAACTAGATAAAACAACATATGTCCTACTATCTCCTGTTGAAGATGCATTTCTGCAGAATGCCTTTCATGAATAAATTATCTGAAATTTTGATTGGCTTTAGTTGGTAGAAAATGACAGTTCCATAAGTATACGCTGAATAAATGGCTGTTAGACAAATAGAGGAATCTGTGGCTGACATGCTACTGAAAAAAAAAAAAGGGGGTTTTTTGTCAATTTTTGCATTTGAAGGCAACTGTCTAAAGTTAAATCTCTGTGAAGAGCTTCTCTTCAACAGTTTAAAGTATGCCTGAGATTTTAACACAACTTTCTATACTGTTGCTTCATCAGGCTTCTTCTGGTCTTAAACACTGACATTTTCTTTTTATATAAAGGATGATGAGTTGTCCTTCTTTCTAGCTAGCCCATGGAACAGATTTATTTCCTGCAGTAGATTTTGGTGAGGATATTAAGTTGCTGTATTTTCATGGTAACAAGAAGTAAGTAGTAACTGCCAGAATAGCAAGACAGGCTTGTATTAAGCTTGCTATCTGTATATACCAATGCATCAGATTTTGAACATTTTCAGTTATTTAACAGAATAATACTGTGAGATAGTTTACATTACATGGAAGATTTGCACCCTGTGAAATATAAAGGGCAATAGATTCCAGAGGAATCTATTTTTTCTATGTTTTATTTTTATATGTGGAGAACAATATAACTGTATGTGGAGAACAATATAATTGTACGACCAGTAGAGCAGACTTTGTCTGACATTGAATTCAAGTGTGCAATTTTATATGAAGGAGGCACTACTTTTAATAATTTCTACTTGGCGATAGAATCATTTGCAGGCTTCCTTTTCCATTCATTGACATGTCTATCTGCTGGTTAAAGTCTGCTCTGCTTTTTTCTCTCCACTACGTAAGAGCTATAAATATCTTCTATTCTGTTTATTTCTATAGAAAAATAAAACCTGTTTTCAACAGTTGTTTGAGACTGTGCTTCTGAAACCATCATTGTGAAAATGACTACGGTAAATTCAGTGTGACATACCTGCTAATCTAAAGTAGAACGTGCATGCAAGTTCTGCCAGATCATAGTGTTTGACATCATGTCTGTTCAGTAGGGTTTTTGCAACAAAGAATGTTTCAGCTGGTCCCACAAATACTGTTTTTGCTCATCCAAAACCCTCATCAGACACAGGAAATGAGCCTTGAATTGATTTGTAAAGTAAACATTCAGATAAGCAAAATAAAAGTATGAATTTGAAGTATGATAGAAAATCATATTTACTATTTGTCTAAGGTAGAGAGGAAACAAAAGATAAACTAGAACCATAAAAACTTTACACAGAAGCTGTGAATGAGGAAATTCTGTGCAACATCTGTAAAAGAATGTACATGGCTTTATGCTACCTTTCTAACTTTTATACTCCTGGATGGCTCTTGGAGACACATCTTCTAAGCATGTTACCACCTTTTCTCTGATGCCCTGTCAACTCTGACATGAGGAGACCATGCTTTGGCCTTTCTAACTTGTTGGTAAAGCACAGCCTTACATTTATCTGTTGGACTTCCAGTCCTGAAGAATTCCCACAACAATGTCCTTACTGCAGTATTTTATCTACTAAGAAAAGGTTGGAGTAGGAGTGAGAACATTAAAATGCAGTGTTTTTCTTTGTCTTATAGTGGCTAAGCAAACAAAGCAGTATACTTTCAGAAAGATATCACACCACTCAGCAATACTGATTTCTACTGCTGAGAGTAATAGCTTACGTGTTAATAAGCAGTGCTCTTTCTCTACAAAGAATTGTAGATGTCTATTGATGTACCAAAAAAAGCCTAACTGATCCTGTCATTTTGTCTTTACAAGTTGTGTTGCAAGTTCTTTTCTATATCATCCTCTACCAAATTTGAATCCTAAGAGTCCAACAGTAAAATATTTGGTACAGGCTACCCATAATTCTTGTTATATAGCTCCTGTGTGTGGGAAACTTCCACTAAAATTTATTTTAATTATAATAATTTTCTATGAAAGGTCATGAGAATAGATACAATTAACCTAAAAGACATGACATAAAAATGTTACTTTTTCTGAAAGAGTAACCTGTCCCTAGAAGAGACACAGACCTTTTACTTGCACGTAGCAGAATGGGAATCCAAACATTTTAGAGACTTTACATAGCACTGTGATATGCTAGACAACAAACTGAAAATCTGAAGACAAGTTCTATCTCTCATTTTCAGAAAAATTGTTTATCAAAATACTCATGTGCATATACTCTTTTCCAACCCTTTGTTTTCAAAGTCTTGTTGGTGTGGCCACATGACCAATATTTCATTTTGACTGCAAGTCACAGTTTCTGCACATGCACGGATGAACTCCGCAGCATTGACATAGAAAATTCAGAATTTTGCATTAGACCCTCTGCTGTGATGTGTATTTAGTTTACAACTCTACAGTAAGTGGTATGGATATGTTGCATTGATAGTATGTGAATAGATCAACTGTACAGGACATGAACAGTAGAAATGGGTCTCAAACATACTATACCACGTGCTCTTCATGAAGCAATTACACATATTTCTGCTTAGAAAACCCAAAGCAGAAATACAACAGCATTACTCTCACTACCTGGCAAAATTCATATCTAATCTTTCCTAATTGTTTCCACATTATGTCTTTTGTTTCCCTCCACCCATCCTGACTTTTAATCTCATTCATTAGCTATAACTGCTCTTTAATATCATAAGCTGCTTTTGCGTAGGAGATTCTCATATATTACGTGTTTCTATGCTACCTAGAATTGTGCAGACTAACATACCTGAGATGTTTATGTGCAAGTACAAGTCACTCTTCAAAATAACAATTAAGCTTTTATCATTCTTCTGTTTCCAAAACTAACTTTCAGAACTGGGGATTAATATTATACTATTGGCAGGTAACAGGAATCTTTATGTTAGCAAGGGTGTATTTCAGCACTTTATCAATTGAAGTGCTCAGGAACATTTAACAATGAACAACTTGTGATCTGTTATTTGTTCAGTGTTTTTAGGATAATGCAATATGTTTATCAATAAAAAAGCCAGTAAGATAAATATCTAAAGCCTCATAAATTTGTTAAAAACAAATCAGCTCTGATATGTAGTTGATCCAATTCCCACTTCATTTATTGTTAATTGTCTTGACAAGAAAAATACCAGTTTGAATTACAACAACTGCTCAAATATCTGTTCAGATACGCATGAAAAAATGTAAGTAACTTACCATGGAAATTAAAGTAGAAATCCATTCAAAATCCATTGGTGTAAGTATTAAGGTAGAACTGTTTTTCCTCATGCCAAAGAATACTATATTTTGTGGAAAATGCCTACAACAGGAAAAGAGATCTCTGTTAACAGCAGAGTAAAACACATGATGATGATCACCTTTGTATTTTTCAATATTTCAGCTGATTTTCTACTGTCATAATAGGAAATATTTAATTGTGTGGAAGGAAAGATAAAAAATAGAAGTTAATTAGATTTGCATCGTCTAGAAATATTTTGCTCTTATTTTTAATTTCTACCGTCTTAAAGCAGCTCATGAAACTTTACAGCGCAATTGAGTCTGATGCTTTTGTGAAATGCCATTTCCACTCCCTATTTAAATATGAAAACCTATATTAATGCCACATTTGCAGTGAGGATTTACACAGTAACAACTTAATCACATCTAATGTTATGTTCATATAATAATACTTTCCTTATACATTAACATAAACTACTAATAAGTAGTTGTTTTGAATTCCAGAAAGGAGCCACCTTTTCAAATTCAACTGAAAGATTCTTGATTCTTCACTGCCCAACAAAGACACCGATGCAAGTGGTTGGGGAGATGATAAACCATCATTAGAGTAATCATTTTGATTTGCTGTTGAAGTAAAACCCTTTTCCTAGTTGTGACAAGATTTCCCGTCCTGCACAGTGGGAAAACCTTCATGATGAATTCACAGTGAACAATTTCTCTCTACTCATCTATTTAACTCTGACTTCAATCTGTTTTCTTAATGAAAAAGAATAAATATCACCTAGGCCTATGTTCCAAATGTCTTTGCACATCTGGTGGCTTAAGGCTTCTGTAGATTAAGATACCTCATAAGAGAGTACCAATGTTGGACAAAACTTGTCTAGAGAGACAGTTAAATTCAGTACAAACATCCCTCACAACCAATCATCTCACTCAGCTCTCATTTTCTTTCTACAAGCAAAGCAATGTCTTCAGCACAGTGAACACCAGCCTGTGACTCACTTATTTTAATGTCTTTGGCATTTTGACTCATATTTTCAGATTGTCAGACTTGCAGACTCATGAATAAGCTGTAGCTGCAGCATGTGGAGTTCCAGGAGAAAAGTTTCTAAAATTGTTGTGGGGTTTTTTTTTTTTCCTTCCCTCTTCAGATCTTAAGTATACGTAATCACTAGCTCCAGAAAAGCATTTTAACATCATTTTGCTCCTCAGCTGTCAAGTTACATTCACTACAGAGACCAGCATTTCATATCTCAGCATCTTTCCTGGGCACAGTTTGCAGTCACAAATCGAAAAATGCAGTGTAATAGGCATTGTTCATCCTTAGAATGTATTCATCATTCTTTTTTGCTCCTCATTTGACTATGTATTTTCATTTCACAGTGTTATTCTGTTTCTAATTATCCCCTACGGGTAGATTTTGACAGACATCTCTAAGCTTAAGTATGAAAACAGATGTAAAAGATAATTTATTTTTTTCCTCTAGGGTCATGCAGCCCAATATCCCACTAGAAAGCAGACAATCCCTGACACAGGTAATCCATGGCTTTGTCTGGCTAAGTCTTATAAACCCCCAAGGACAGAGAAGCTGCTCCCTCTCTGGACAACCCCCTGTTCCAGAGTTGAAGACTAGACTATCTCACATACAGCAGCAAGTTGCAGGGCCAGAAGACCTGGACAGATGACTTCAAAGACCAGCCAGCACATTGTACGCTTCCTTCCTGCCAGTTATGTCTGTTTGTTTTTGTTTGTTTGTTTTTAACTTCTAAAGCAATTGTGCAAAAAGTGCTTTTCTAAGGCTAAATTTAGAATAATCTTATTGTTAACCCACTCTCATCTAAAATGGAGGAAAAAAAATTTGTCATGTCGTGTGTAAGGAAGAGATACAGCTGCAGGAGTACAGAAATGAAAAATGTTTTTAAATTATACTTATTTTCTTTTTCTGTACTAAATTTTCTTGTCAAGTAGGTCGGGTATTTGGATCAGCAGTGGTACAAACACTGCTATACTACTGATATGGCAAGTCACAGTTGCAGTACATATTTGCTTGGCTTTCAGTCAAGAATAATGACATTATTATTTTTCTCCTACTGTTGTTGAAAGTGAACAGAATCCTACTTGGGTTATTTATAGAATAAGAGAAAGGAATAATGTATTTCAATGTACTGTTGGCATTATCCTCTTTCCAGTTCCATGTTTGTGAAAGTTAGTGGAAAGACAAGAGAGAATATGAGAAACAGAGACATCCACATCTGAAAGAGGCAAATCTCAGGTGTTCTATTAAAGGTAGGATATTCATTAAAGGAGATGAGTAATAGGCAGACTTTTTTTTTTTCCTCTCAGTGGTCAATGCAGGGTTTGAACAGGGAATTAAAACAAGTGTCAGTTAACTTTGGAAACACCTATGCCAGACTATGTCAAAGCAATCTTGCGTAGTACTTATTCATGTGATGCGTCTCTTTAATTCTGTCCTTCTACATACAGAAATCACTTTCAATGGTACTGCCTGGATGAATTCACACATTGCACAAAAAGTTAGCAAGCATATCTGAATTAATAGCTTATTTGCAAGTGTCAAGCTGCAAACAGTGTAGGCATCATCCTTAGCATTGATCATGACCAGACAGCACATTTCTAAAGCAAATTGAATATATCTAAATAGCTGCTAAGTGTTAAAGGGTATTCTAAGCACATGCTAATAAAAATGCTTGAACTCGTATGCTTTAAAATAATACCAATTTCCCCAGGCTTAGGAAAGGTTAACACACATAAGTTTCACATTTAGGTCTTACCGAGGATTTTTGCTGCCAATTAAAACACCACTACTTTTAGGTTTTGAACTTTATAGACTCAAATTTGCCCTTAAAGGAAAATAGGCACTCAGCTCTCTCAAGATGACAGAAACATTTCACAGATTTTTACAGTTAAGATAACATCCTGATAACACACTTCACAACAAAAGTGAAATGCTAGCCTTCTACTAGCAATCTTCCAACCCAGGCAATACAACCTATCTCTGCGCTTTGACTGGCATATACATTCTATGCTCGCTTTCATAAGCACTGTTGAGTAGTGCAGTCATATGTTTGACAGCTGCTTTTCCTGTCATTAAAAATGTAATTCCAAAAAAGAATAAGTTTATTGGGTGAGGTGGTTTGGAAGTATTTTCAGGATTATACTGATTTTGCAAGATTCTAAAAGGGAGAGGTAATTGCTCCTATCAGGAGCTTTTTAGTTTTCTTTATTAAATATGGAAATCACAATGAAATTTACCCAGTACTGTTTCACATCCTGTTGACTGCCTTATCAAGACAAAGTGCCCAACTCCCATGAGATTCCTCAGCTTCATGGCAAGTTTTGCTTCTTCATTTTGCCCTGAGGAAAAGTTTGTGTTACACCTCCATAGAATTTCTGGCCCTTGAGCAACTTGAGGACAAAAATCTCTCCTTGAACTCACATGCAATATGCGCTGTCAGCTTCAAAGGAACAAGTTCCCAGGACACGATCTACCTTTCTAAGTGCAGAACACGAAGAGCTTAAAATGCAGAATTCACAAATGTGGCCATAAGACAAAATGTAACTGTTCAAATCCTGATACCACTGCATTCTGTTAAACCAAGAAGGTTGTGGATTCCAGGACAGTAGTCTTAGCAGGTAAAAGAAAAAAAAAAAAAACAAAAACCTTCTTGTGCTATACTTCAGGGTTGTTTAATATGTGAGCAGAGTATTTCTGTTCTTTATCCAGGGTGTGGCTATCCCAACATTGACATCACGTGCTGTATCATCAAGTGGGGATGAGTGAAGTTCCCATTTTCTACCAAGATGTGTTTTCTGCATGGGATTGGTATATAGAAAACAAAATCCACTTATCTACATGGTTCTCTTACTCATCCTACCCATTCACTAGTAGCACAAACTCAGATGAAATTTTCTTTCTAGAGAACAAATGAGATCAATTCCAATAGAGTTCTATTGATTTCCAAGAATCATCCTTACGATTTCTCAGTTTTGGAGAAAATTTGGCATAATAGATTTACTTTCTGTATCAAAAGGAATTGCCAGCAAGTCAGTAGCTAGGTCTCCTCTGGGTACAATTTCTGTTGCATTAGCAGGCTTGCTGTCTTTAAGATTCTGTTGTTACCAAAGGTCCTACCAAGGTAAAATAGAAAAAGCTACATAATCTTCACTGTTCCAGTATATCAAAACAAATTCATTACTAGTACTCCTACTCTTCTTTAGGTCTCTGAAAGTCCTATAATTTCTCCTACAGCAGCTGATACAGAAATCAGACCATCTGGTTCATCTCTGGCTCAAAATTCAGCAGTTCACAATATACTGTGAATTTAGACGACTTTTTTTTCCTGCCTTTTTTTTTTTTTTCTTTCTTTCTTTTCCATTGAAAGAGGACCTTATGAACAGTCTGCTCTGTATAGTCACTTGGCTAAACTGACTGTGTTCAATATGCTCTGTCCATTGATCTAGTTTTACTTCAAAACTGTTAGTTCCAACTTCTTTGAAATACTTGTTCAAATTCAAAGTACCTGGACTATAGCTCCATTAGCTGCAGATACTGAAGCACACTCTGCTATTTATTTTGTCCACTCCTGCCTTTTCCTGTTGACTAGATTCTCTGTTTTATTTTCATCTCACAAGTTTTCAGATTTCTCAAAAATCAGTTAAAATGCTTGTTCCAATAAAAAGATCCTTGGCCTAATAGAAGATAAGTTTGTTTCTGTCTGCATTTTTGGGACCTTTTCTTTGAACAATTACTCAGATAAAATTATTTACTTCTTCCCAAATCAATGGATGTTATTTCCTTACCTGCTGTGGTGCGAGGGTAAGGGAAATACAAATATTTGACAGCCTATATGGCTATTTAGGGAGCCACAGTTCTCCTTACAAAGATTAGATTACCTCTTTGGACACCACTAGAAATTTGTGTTTGAATTTGAATTTTCCTTAAGTTAGTTAAAGTAACTGCACAGTTTTCTTTCTCAAACGCCATGTCTCTACACCAAACTGTGCTGCTGTCGTGCTAAAGGTTATTAAGGCTCTCTTCTTTTATAACCACATGTTCAGACTCTCCAGAAAATGACCCAGAATCTTTCTATCCAATCTTAAAAGATCTAGACTTTCACCATTTCCATACAAACATTATTTTAAAAGATAGTAGTCTGCCTTGTGGTATACTATGAGATTACTAAACTGGATTTGTTATTCAGTCAGTGTCGAGGTCTAGATTCAATCCACTGGACTTACAAGAGACACTCTCTGTCAACCCCTCTTTCCCCCCCAAATAGGAGAAAGAGGATAAAGGAGAGAGACTTATGGATTGCTGCTGGCCCTCTCCCTCCCAAATGGGAGAGGAAGGGAATGAGAGAGAGGATTCCAGATTAGAAAGTGAAAACAGCTGTAATAAAGATAATAATAGAATGAAATATATACAAAAAATTATTGAACCCAGCCTCCCCTCTGATGGCAATCACATCACCATCACCACTGATACTGTGGAGCAGGGACTGGAAAAGTCTCAAACTGGGCTCAGCAACTGAGGGGAACCAGGTTTAGGAGCTGGGTTTGGGAACACACGAATCAGGATCAAAGGCATGGCCGAGAAGAAGGCCAAAAGGATGGGTCCTGAAGGCAAGAAGGCCCTCATTGAGACACTAGTGATCCCTCAGGTTTACACTGTATATGATGTATATGGGATGGAATACCTCCTCCCTGCAGGCACGGCCTTTCACTTTCTGCAGCCCCCGATGCGGTACACAAGAGTTAGCAGTGACCTTGGTCTGCACACACCAATCCTTGGTAGTAACTCTAAACATTGAGCATTATCACTGCTAGAAGCAGACACTGTCTGCGAAAACATGCCGTGAGCTTCAGAAAGTGCAGCGAGTTAGCAGAGACTCAGATGAAAAGTAAAATCAGTGAACAGAATTGGTTTGGTTCTAACTCAAACCAGGATAGTCAGACCATCCTCCAGATCACCAAATGAAAGCTTCATCTTTGATCACTGCAGCCAAGCTGATTTGAAACATGTAAGTGACTGGTCAGTGATGTCTACAGAATAGTTGTACACGAGTTATTTCTTCAAGATGAAAACAAATATCTGTAATTCCTCAGGTACATTTCCTTTCCACTAACCTTTCCTTTCATCTTTTTCAGAATCTTTCAAAATTCTTGGAGTTTTTGTTGTTGTTCTTTGTTTTTTGTTTGTTGGGGTTTTTTTACATTTGAAAGAACAGTGAAATAAACCTGGGTGTGGTCTTATCTTCAGGAATGGGGAAAAGCAAAGAAGACCTTCACAAAACAGAAAAAATGTTTCTGAATGTAATTACAAATGCATAAACACAATGTGAACAAAACAGATTGCTTGTCTAGAAACACTTCAGTTTCTGGTTTCTTACCTTAACATCTTTTTGAAGCCTTATGTCTTACTTCATTCTATCACCATTACTCATCTATCAGATGTCAAACTGGTGGCCTTTATAAGCTGTTCTAATTTAAACAAACAGAAGCCAAGCCTCAACTTGCATGAGGTCTCTCACCACCTCATAAGAATTAGACATTTAGCCACAGAACAGGGATGCATATTACCAGAACTGGGAACAAAACTTAGGCTTGTAAGATGGCAGTACAGAACATGAGGAATAGCATTTTTCAACAGACATTTCTCATCATGAATAGAGAGAAAGAATTACAGTGACCTGGCAGCATGCCGAGGGCTTATACTACCCAGCACTTTTGATGGGCAAGAATTTCACTGAAAAATAAGAAAGTAACCTGTCTCAGGAACTGAGTTTTCTTCTGGGGTCCATCAAGCATTGTTTTGCTTTACCAAGAAAAAAATGTTAAATGATCACCATAAAAAAAAAATGGAGACACTACAGTTATATGCACCAGTTATTTTTTTGGATGGTAAACAAGTATTTTCATTAAAGTATCATGTTTACAGATAACTTTTAAAATATCTCAGTAATAATAAATAACACTTTTTAAAAAAAAAAAAAAATCACATCTCCTTTCCTCCAAATCATGGCACTTCTATTTGGATAAAATCCAAAATCACAAAACAATTTTCTCTGGAATACCCCTGCTTTGTGAGCTTTACCTTCTCCCTAATAAGGCCAATTTATATATGCTCTTCCCTAAATCTATCTTGTATCTTTCTGAACTCCTCTGTGAGTTCCCAGAGGTGTGCACCCTGAAGTTAGTAGCAACTGCCAGACACCCTGGGTCATACATGCACTGTGAGTTTTCACGTCATTTGTTTTTTCTGTAGCTGCCCCAAGGTGATCTCTCAATTTCCTGCAAGGATAGATATAGCAAATCCTTAATATGAAGAACACCTGCAACTTGGACTCTCACAGCAGAATATAGTGATCTGCTGTTACCTAAGATTTGTCTTTATCTTATCGTTGTTATTTCATATCCACAAAGCAAATTCATTTTTGAGGATTAGAAGTATTTTGGGGGGTGAAAAAAGAATTCAGATTTTCAAGGAAGAAATGTTTTGTTTAAGGCAGTTTAAGAAAACTGCCAAAAGAATTCCAGCTAGCATTAAAAGTTGCATGACAATTTCCAATAATGAATCATGTATTATCATGACACTCAACCAGAAAGAATATAAATTACTTCTATTTACACTTAGAGTTTTGTTTGGTTTTTGGATCATGGAGAGCATATTTGTTTGTACTGGGTAAGCAGCAGGATTTTTAATAGGACCTCCTTATTTCCCTTTGGAAAATGAAAACAAGCAAGTGCCAGAGGGCCTGAACATTTATTTCTTCAGTCAAGTTTTGCTTCAGTAGCAGCTTTCAATTTGAATTCTTTGTATGTTTATACCCCATGCAGTATACAGTTCTTTACTTTGTGATAGAAGAGAGTAACCGAACAGCATGATTATGATGTACTGGGAGTGGTGCAAAGGACACTTTTGTCCCAGATAGGAAGTGACAGGAGCCACAGCCCTGACTTCCAGAGGAAGCTCTGCCACTAACAGCTGTCACATAGCTCCACCTTTTTGTGCCTGGGAGCCACCATTTTAGAAATCATTATATCCCAAGTGTTCAGAGCCATCCCCATGACCGGCTGGTAGGACCAGGCTACCCAGAAATGCATCACAAAAGAAGTCTTTGTCTACTGCATCTGCAGAGGCTGACATCTTTGACAACATTGTGTTTTCACACTGCTCTGTGACTGGCAGGTTGCCAGTCTTGAACTCATCATATGCATGTGGTCACACACCACCCTCTGATTGGCTGCCTATTTCCTTTGAACTGCAAAGTGCTCATATAAGAAAATATAAACATCATTATCTTAATTTATCTTTATCCTGATATTAAATTATATCTCCTGTTTATGCACTCATATTAACAGGGATGGCTTTCATTCACAGATGCTCAGAAGAATGCACAAAATAGGAGGCATATTTCTTTAAAGTAACCTTGAAACAAGGTCTTTGTCTAATATCATCTGACATCGCTATTATAATCAATATAGCCAATGTGTTAGCCCTTGAGAAATATATATCAGGACATATGTAACAGATAAATGAAGGAGTATTATGACTCAGAGGACTCAGAGTATTTGGAATATTATTTATTAATGAAATAAATACTCAATATTTTTTCCACCACTCAGAAGACTTCTTTCTGTCTCTGCTGTCAATGGCAAGTGGCTCTTCCTCTCAAATCTTTTTCCAGTTTATTTTGGATAAAAAGGGAAAAAGTAAGATGACTAATAAGGGATAGGAAAATGGCAAGATACACCATAACCAGAATGCAATAAAATAGAGAAATAGAATATGAATCAAATTAGACTTTAGAGCCAAAACAACTGCACAGAAGGAAATTATATTCTATTCCTGGGCCAAGAGAGTAGAAAGTTTACTGAAATACTGAGTGACAACACAAGAAGCTTGAGAGATTTTTGAGATGGAAATTTAAAAATATGAAAATACATTTGCCGTTTTTTGCCAGCAGGTATCAAAGTGCCTACAATGTATTAGAAAATTAAAGCTTCCAGTGCTTTATCAATAAAAATGTTTGTATTGATACGAATGTAGAGTGAATGTGAAGGCATGGGTTTAAAATACCAGAAGTATTCTATAAAATAATATGCATTTCTGACAGCTCCAGCAGCCCATTGTCAAGATGCTAGTACATATCCACCTACAGTTTCTCAGGACATCCAAATCTGAAATAGTGACTAAATTCTCATCAGTCACAGACGTGAGACAGGATAGAGATTAATCACAGCTTCTGAAGGGTATGGTGAGACACTTCAAAATCCAGCATACTCCTAGGAAGAACTCAGGGAGTATGGTGAGGGGTATAAAAACTGATGATCCTTGTCCTCTATGTGATTGCAAGCAATCTTTAATAAATCACTTACTAATCACTGAATAAAATTGTGATAATGGACCAGATCACTTAAATTAAATTGTTGCTAGAAATATCTGTCACTCATGTCTGGATTTTTCCTTCCAAAGAAAACATGCCTTTTCTCTAAATAGGTTTTAATGGAGCTTTACATACAGAAACTAATAAAGGGTTTGTTTGTCCCATATCTGATGGGATTAAAAAAAAAAATTATTCTTTAAAACATGTTGCAGTTTCTCAATCACCAGTTGAATCAAATTTCACTGTATAACCAGCTGCCACTTATTTTAGAAATATAAAAAAAGAAGTTTTTTGCAACCTAAAGAAGAAAATTTCCTACTACCCGAATTAATTTTCCTTAAAAAAGAACATGGAAAAGTCACCTATCAAGAAAAAAGTGAGCATTGTCATTTCAAACACCTCCATAACATGCAATCTGAGGATTAATTCAGGCCTTTGAGAGTCCTCAATTTTCATTTTGAAAAGATATCCAAACAGCTGTATACACTTAAGTCTGTTTGTCTTACCAGCATTTAAGAAAAATCATTAACTTGACTTTCTTTTAAGTGTTTGCAAGCATGGTTTAAGCATCCCTTTTAGGACAGAATGTCCTGAAGTAATAACATCTCATAGGTATTCCCATTTAATTTTTTCCATGACTAATAAAATTAATATTTGATTGAACCTTATTAGGCATTTTGGTTTTCTTCTAATGAGCAGGAAACAGACATATAGGTGTGTGAAGTCAAAATCTTGCCAATGTTGAGTCCTACAGGAATGGTGTACTCTGTATGTGCTTACTGGGGAGGGAACCATATCTTATCACTCATGGAGTTTGAAAAGGACAAATTCTGGTCGATAATCACAACACCAGTTCCCTGTGTAGCTCTCTGGTGAGCAAGAACTAAGCTAACACTTGTACACATGTACAGAAGAATAATAATTTAAAGTACACAGGTCTGTGTTTCATTTTGCTCTACCCTGACTAGGATAGATTTCCAGTTATGATGTCCATAATTCAAGCCTTACAAGACAACAGGTCTTAAACCAGGAATAGTTAGTTTGCTTGAAACACTCATGAAAATTTTGTTTCTGAGAGTCACGTATCAAGGAAGACTGGTAAAAAGGTGACAAAACAGAGCTCACTGCTGAGCCTGGTGGGCAAGCAACCTCTGAAGCCCAATGATATCAGCACCAGTGACTCCTACTAACTTGCTTCCTCTCACACCTACTTTACCTTGAAGACCTAATGCTAACCAATTTGTTGCAGTTTAGTCACCTCTGTCAGAGAGATGTAAAAACATGATCAAGTAAACATCTCTTTGATAAGTTAAAATGTGTTATTTCATCAAGGACTGTAAGAACCCTAATACAAAATGACAATTTAATAGTAGAGGATAATATACCAGTCAAGGCTGCAACTAGATCCAACCTCTGGAAAGCGAAGATAAACAAATTGAGTACTGAATAAATTTTGGTTGCTGCATCTAGTTTAAAAATTACTTCCAAAAAAGAAGTGTGAGTGGTAAAGCATTAGGCCTGCTAGTGTTGAAATTACTCCAACTTGGCATATAGAAAGCTGGAGAGTCAAATTCTTCCATCATAATTCATGATGCAAGTAATTTCAACTCAAAATATATAATTAACTCAAATCATATAATTAGGTGTTGAACACATGATATCTAAGCAGACCCACAAGGGGAAAAAATTCATAATAAAACTAGGTTTATGATATAGATTGCTTATATATGTCTAAAAATCTACTGTTGCAAAAGTTTCACATAAGCAGAGAACCTCTGACAGCTTGGGATGTTGTGTTAAACTGCATCAAGCTGAGAAATGTTTTTTAACAGAAAAGCTATTCATTCCCTTCTTTCCTGATGTGAATCTAATATTCTGGTAGGGAAAATTTAGAAGGAAATATTAATACAATCACAGAATTGCTACATTGGAAAAGATTTTTAAGATCATCAAGTCCAACCATTACCTAAATTTGCCAGGTCTACTACTACACCATACCCTTGAGCACCCTATCTAGATCGCTTTTAAATACATCCAAGGATGGCAATTCAACCACTTCCCTGGGTAGGCTATTCCAGCCTTTGATAACCCTTTTGGTATAGAACTTTTTTCTAATGTCTAACCTAAACTCCCCTGACATAACTTGATGCCATTTCCTCTTATCCAATAAGTTGTGACTTGTGGGAAGAGACCAACACCCACCTCACTACAACCTGCTTTCAGGTAGTTGTAGAGAGTGGTAAGATCTCCTGTCAGCCTCCTTTTATTCAGGCTAAACAACCCCAGTTCCCACAGTTACTTCTCATAAGACTTATTCTCAAGACCCCTCACCAGTTTTGTTGTCCTTCTCTGTACCCTCTTCTGCACCTTGATGTCTTTCTTATAATGTGGCACTGAACATAGTATTTGAGGTGTGACCTCACCAGAGCCCCAAGTACAGTGGGACAATCCCTGCTCTACTCCTGCTGGCCATGCTATTCCTGATGCAGGCCAGGATGCTGTTGCCCTTCTTGGCCACCTGGGCACACTGCTGGCTCATGTTCAGCCAGCTGTTGATCAACACCCCCAGTTCCCTTTCTGCTGGGACAGCTTTCCAGCCACTCTCCCCCAAGCCTGTAGCACTGTATGGGGTTGTTGTGGCCCAAGTGCAGGACTCAACACTTGGCCTTGTTGAAGGCCATATGATTTGCCTCAGCCCACTGATCTCAGCTCCTCCACATCCCTCTGAAGAGCCCTTCTACCCTCAAGCAGATAGACACTAGGTCTAATTTTCCTGAGGAAAAGCTTAGAGTTCTGTTATTCCTCCAATGTGCTAAAGAAAGAATAGCAATTAGCTACTTGTCTTCACATTTGTTCCTACCTCACCAACTGCAGGACAATCTGGTACTTTACTGGTCACACTGTAAGACCACAAATCACTTTGCACTTAGAAGTGGTTTGGTTTTGCTCTCCACATCTTATTTCTCTTCTTCCAAACTATGGGCAGGCTCCTATAAAATGTCATCATTGTATCTGACCTGCATATGTGCAGCTTGTTACACTCACACCAGGCAACAGTCACTGGATTGTCCAAAATACTGTATTGACATATCCCACATATAAAGACTACGATGCTCATATAATGTACAAATGGGGAACATGCTACAAAGCATGGGAGGTAGAGAAGAAAAAGAGTTGAGGAAAGAGCGTGACAGGAGAAGGGGTAGAAAGGGAGGACCTGCCTGTCTGGGCAGATCTGAGTTTTGTGCAATGTTAAGAAAAGTTTTGTGAAATTGTGCCAAAAATATTGTGACTAAAGATGACAACAAACAGAAGGATTATCCTTTTCTTAGCTCCACTATTCTGTGGTAATGTAATCTGATGCCTTTCCTCCAAATGCTCCTGTAATTCAGGGAATCATAATGCAACAGAAATTAGGGAGGTATTGAAATTCTTAGTTGTGTAAAAAAAGTTCGTAATTTCCTCTTTTTTGCCAAAGTGCTGTGGGAGTTCTCAGTAACACAATTGCACCCAGATCTGATCCTTTTCTCCCTATTGTTTTTCTTTCTCCCTGTGACAAAGCTCAATATGTTGTTTAAGGTTTACTTCTGGATTTTACCTTTATATTTTCACTGAAGATTTTACACTTGAAATACCTGTCCCTCTGTCTTGCAGTTTTGTTCTGCTGCTGTGTGCTGCTTTGTTTTCTCATTTCTCATCACTTTGTTCTTTCTGAAGCTCTCAACAGATTCATGTGCTTATTAGAATTTTGAAAGTGTCTAGTATTGTGCTTCATATGTTGTGTTACTGATATTGACCCTGAAAATATAGATGATTACTGGTTAGCTTTATGCCATTAATAAATCCATAACCTACTTCTATCTTGATTCAGTTTAAGCTAAGTGAATTGAGTAATTTTTCCCTATTACAAGCAATTCCATTAACTTTCCCCTTAACTAACCCCAAGGACTTTCTGGCTGAGGTTACATACTGTGCAGCCTTGCCTTATATTGTCACATATGTTCTCTTTTCTTGTTGTGCTGCAGAGACCACACTGTTTGTACAGATATTGGCCAAAACATTGTAATTCCAGCATGCAAATTAAGAATATATGAAAGCAGCAAGCTCCTCATTCCTCATGAAATTTTTTGTGATTTGAAATAGGAGTATGATGAGAATGAAAGACAAACTGCTGCTCTTCATTGAAGACCTTGCAAGCCTGTCCAATAGAAAGGTGTTGTTGTAAGTTGATACACTCTTTTTTAGTCTCCTCTTTCAATAGATAGATGAGGAGAAAATAGCTGTCAAGTGACTAGAGATAGATCAAAAGAGGAAACATCTGGAAAAAAAGTGAAAATCTGCATTATATTTAAGGCTTGGGATGTGGAAATACCACAGGTAACATTGGCAAAATTATTTATTTGTCTATGTATCTATCTTTCAGAGAATCAAGGGCAATAAGAGACGCTAGTTTAGAACTGGAGTCCAGGCAACCCTTTACACCCTCATACCACAATGCAGAGGTATCAGATTTGGGTGTTTCAAAGGATAACTCCAACAAGAAAACTTTGCATGCTACAGATAAAGTTAAGGTACTTTATTTTGGAAATCAAGAGTGGACCAATGTGTGCTGTGAGTATAGCCTATATTGCTCCAAACTATAGTCCTTGTTAGTATAGTCCAGTTGTTTCAGGGCCCAAAATTTAATACCAGCTGAGTTATATCATGGAGGCACCCACAAACAAACAGCAACAGCTATCAAATTTGGGGTTTATTGCAACCAGAGTTACTCAGCAGCTCTTCTGACAAAACACAAGTTCAGATTTCTGTTGGGAATACAACTACCACACAACTAATTTCTAAACCTTAAGGAAAAATGAAGCAAAATAGGCATATGCTCACTCATAAAAGGGAAACCTCCCACACAAGAGTGCCCAAAGTATCACTCACCAAAAGAAGGATGATGCTCATCCAGTCCACAAACTGACTTAATCCATAGAAGTATCCTTGGAGAGCATATCTGGTGACAATAGAAAATTCCAACTGCCAGACTCACAGCTCTGCAAAGAACCATCTCGGCTAGTTCTTAGGCTCCATTTATACCCTAGTCTAGGGTGCTCTGTGGTCATGCTAATTGGCTGAGGGGGCAAGCCCAGGCAAAACAGCTGAGAGTCTATACCCTGAGGCACCAGTTAATCACCTTCAGGTGCAGTTTAACATCTGAGAAGTACCAAGCCATTTTGGTATGCCCTGTTTTTGCCCTCTTTTGTCTGTCAGGGAGGCTGTACCTGCCACAGTTAAAACCAGCTTAACTAACACTACTACACACAACCACCTACATGGATCTTAATATAAGGACTAGCAATAGCAATACCAGAGTTTGATTCAAGGAAACATCCAATATAAAGGAGACCACTTCTGCTTTAAGCATCTGTCATTTCTAGCATTTACCTAGCACAGAAATGGCTGTTTGACAGAAAGATTAGAAACAACCGAAAGTATTGAGGTAGTAGCTGGTTATTATGTATCACCTGAATGTCATTCTGTTAATACTGGGTCTATGCAGCATAACGTTATACAAAAGAAAAATATTGAAGTTCCTGTTGAATAATAAGCAGGTGTAAATTCCTTCAGGGGTCTAGGTGTTAGGGAGATGTTTGAAGAAGGTTGGACTAGATGATCCTAGAGGTCTTTTCCAACCTGAATGATTCTGTGATTCCCTTGAAGCCACTTGTGCCCATTGCCTGTAGTCACTGTCGATCCTTGTGAAGAGTGTACCTCTATCTTCTCTATAACTGTCTCATAGGTGTTGATCTGGTGGATATAATCTTGCTGATGCAGCCCAGGACATGGTTTGCCTTCATTGCTGCAAGAGTGCTCTGCTGGCCAATGTTTATTTATTATTCACCAGGACCTGTGCTTCATTTCAATAGAGCTATAGCCCATCCAGTCAGACACTGTCTTATTCTGCTGCTTGGGATTTTTCTGTCTCAGGTGCAGGACTTCACACTATCCTTATGAAATTCTTGTTGGTCCAATCTCTCGGCCTGTAAGGTCTTCCTGAATGGTGCCTCTTCCTTAGAGAATATATACCTCTCCTACAAGACTGCTGCTATACACAGACTTGGTGAGGGTACATTCATCCTATCATCCAGCTTGTATTAAAGATACTGGATGGTATCAGACACACTACTGATGCCAGAGAAACTCCACTTGTGACTGGCATCCAGCTTGGTTCTGAGTAATTAACCACTACTCTTTGAGTCTGGCAGTTAGCCAGATTTTCATTCATCCTCTGCTCCAATCTGTGTCTTCTCCGTTTACCAATAAGGATATTATGGGGAGACTACATCAGAAAATTGTTATAGTCTGACATTGACAGCTTTGCCCTGATCCAGTCAGTGAATTATTTCGTCACTGAAGTCAATGACATTGGTAAATCATGATTTATCCTTAGAGAATCTTTGTTGGCTTTTCCCAAACATCTTAGTTGTCCTTCATTGGCCCAGAAATAACTTCCATGAGGACCTGCTCCATAACTTTTCCAGAGACTGAAGTGAGGCAGACTGGTATGTATTTTCTCAAATCTTTTTCATCCTTTGTGTATATGGATGTGATGCTTGCCTTCTACTCATCAGGGACTTCCCTTGGCCTCTCTGACTTTTCAAAAATCATGAAGAGCAGCTCTGCAATGATGTCAGCCCCTTCTTCTACCACCCCTGAGTGTATCCTGTCAGGTCTCATAGACTTGTAGGTTCCAGTTTATACAGATGATCTCTAAACTGACTCTCCTTCAGGGTTTATAATTTGCTTTGCTGCTGCTTCATGGCTTAGAGATTTGACGGTTAAATTTATCCACAAAGGCTGAGGCAAAGAAGACATTGAGTAAATCAAACTTTCCTGTGTAATTTGTAAGTAATTTGCTAGCCCCTTTCAGTGGCAAACCTATCTCTTCCTTGTAATTCTGCTTGATACTAACATACCTATAAAATCCTTGTTATTATTGACTTCTCTTACCAGTTTGAGTGCCAACTGAGCTCTGCTTTGCCACTCTGGGCCACCACACTTGCTGAGACCCAGCTAAATCGCAAACAGAAACTAAGCACTGGCAGCTGCTGAACCTCTGTGATGCCTCTGTCCCATGGATCCCTTATCAGGACATGAGGAGACCTTCCCTTCCCCTGTCCATCATCACTTTCCATGTGTGGTGTGCTTAGCTGTTAAGTGTAGTTACTACCACATGCTCACACTGCCCTCGCAGAAAAGCTGAGGAAGAAATTCCTGCCTATTACAGGTTTACTCTTTTTTCCAGCTGTCGTATTTATATATAAGCTCTTTTAAAGAATGGAGTCATTCTCAAACACCAGTTCACTAGAGTGAGAAAAGTAGGGAACAAAAACACTGTATTTGTTGTTTGTAAGCTAATGGGAACAAAACAAAGATAGGGCAGAAAAGTATATGTACAAAAAAAGTCATTTGTCTTTCTGCTCAAAGATGGATAGCTAGAAATAGCTGATGGCAAATAGCACGTCACATTATATTGGCCACAGAAATAACAAGGAGCATAACTGTACTCTAGAATAAATTATCATTTATCCAATTAAACAAATTTCAGACTGGCTTCTACCCTTTAAGGAGTAAATATGTTAATATGACACATCCTTCTGTTGTCACTTCTTTGATCAAGACATCTGTGCAGATTGCTCTGGTCAATGTGACATTAACAAGAGATAAAATATTCAACTATGCAAAGAGCATCTTTTGTACCCCGTTCTAAAAATAAATAAGCACTGTCACCAATAGTTTCAACAGAATTATCAAACTCATAGCATTTGCGTTACACTGTTGGCAGTATCTAGAAAAACAATAAAAAAACACCTCTGAAGTGTTTTAAAAAGTCAAAGCATGAGATTCAAGTAAATCTGAATATGCAGGAAATGCAGCCAAATCTTAATGCAGTCAAATCCTTTCACGCGCTGAAATGGGACTCCCTTTTTCTGCGACACTGTATAAGATTGTAATCTCTGAATAAATCTATCCTGGAAGTTCAAGTGTTATCACCCATTTTAGAGAACAGGGAACAACTGATGCATATCAGTTTGCTGTACCAACATTTGGTATTCAGTCTTCCCTGGAAATGACATCTTTGTTACTTGGGTTGAACAGAAATAAATGGGCTGCAGAAACAGTTACTTTCTTTTTCTAAAAGAAGATATGGGTGACAAGCTTAAAATTCTCATTCTCCTGTGAAGAAATGAAATGTGGAATGCTGTGATATCAGTTGCATTACTTGTTGTTATGATCAGCTCTGGTATAGAATTAATAAAATTGCACATGCACAAATGCAGTAAAAGTCAATAATTTAAATACTAAATTTTTTCATTTGGTCTTTTTCCATATTGAATTATAATAAATGAAATATCAAATACTAGCTGGATGCAATCTTTAAATGTTTCCAAACTTTGTCTAATCATCTTGTAAGAATTTAATAAGATAGCGATATTTCATGAAAGAATTTCATACTTAGAGTATAACTTTATGTTGTACTCAAGCATGAACTCTGCTTTTAGGTAACTAACATTACTTAAAATAAAGCAGTTTCAAGCTTAGGGAAATATATAACTTTTTTGCATGTCTAGCTTGGCATTTCAAAGTCAGTGAGTTTTTTGTTATTTTGTAGGAATCAAGGTTTACGATTCTGAGGATGTGGCATTCTCATAAATAAAAAGTAGCTTCTTTGGGTGTTGCTTGCTTAGCTGGTGTAGCTGCTGAAGAAAATTTTAGTGTCTCCTTTCTTTGCATGTTCTATGCCAAAACATTGATTTACTTACATAGTTACCTCAGGCCCCCTCCTCAAGAGTTTTATGCAGAAAGAGAGTTCTTCCTCAAACCCTCCATTTCTTCAAGTGCAGAAATAGGCAAATAATTTTTGAGCTCTTACTAGAATAATTCTTGGGTGGCTAAGCATAGGGTAGTCTAAAAAATTCTTCTTTATACTGCTATTTAAATTGAAAGGGAAATAACTTGGATTTTTCAGCTCAGTCTGTCCTTTTCTCTTCCTCCCAGCTGCTCAGCACTACTAGACTGCATGGCTGCCAGAGACTTCATGCAATTTCCAAAACAAGGAACAGGTTTTTTTCTGTTTTTCTTCACCCCAAATGTTTCACTATGTGATACTTTTTCAAAGAGAGATGCAGTTTCGATATTGTTTCTTATGCAGCCAGTCATTATCGTATCATTGGACAAATTCTCAGTTATTGAATTTAGAGTAATAAAGGCTATTTCCATCCCATCTGTTGATATTAAAGTTTATATTTAATTAATCATAATCTACTAAGTCACTATAACCACTTTGAAATCTTTCAGAAAATGAATTTAATTTAGACTTTTTTGTTATATTTTTACAATAATTCCTTCACAGAGAGCCCTGAAGGGTCCATACAAAGTGCTTCAATTAAACATAATCTGAAGATAAAGATGAAATACTGAAGTCTGACCTTTTGATGCAGTAATTGCAAATTCATGTAAGGATTAAAAACAATGAAGACTTATATCACTGCTTTTCCATTCAGCAATGCATAAGTGCATTTTAAATGGATGAAACCACAAGGCATCCAACCTTGATATTTCTAGGTGCAGGGATAATATATATTATATAAAGCACCTCCGAGTTCCTTGTCTTTAACTTACAATGTAACTAGCTGCTATGTTAATAGATTCACTTCATTTGTTCAGTGTAATTAATTTTTATTACAATTTCTGAAATGCAATCAAACTCTTACTTAATGAGTCAATAGGTATATGCAAGTTCTCTTGCAACAATAAAACAGTAGACTTTGTTTCTGAATTACTTGTTTCTTATGTAGGCAAACTAGGTCTAGAAATATGTATTAGACTTTACATTAATTCCTAAAGTAGATTAAAAACAGCATATAAAATTAGACTTTTAATAGTGCAGAAAATGAGTGTTCTAGTTGTCGTGTGAGTGCACATACATTAACCATGCAGCACAAACTTTAAGGGGAAATCTTGTGCATTGCAAGTGCACACCATTAGATTACAAGTGCTATTAGAATAACTATTAGATATACCATGTGACTTAAGCAAAGTCTAGTTGAGGAGATAATTTGCTTTTTTTTTTCTTTTTTAATTGATTACCTTGTTTTGTTTGGACTTTAAGTTTTGTATCATGAAGTCACACAGACTTTTTTTTCATCTAAGATATTTGGTAGTTGAGAATTTCCCTCTTTAAAAATCACCAGTGTTTGCATGAATTATAGAAAATAAATAGCCTTTTTATTAAAAGAAGTATGAATACAGTAAGCATGGTTTTAGGTACGAAGTCTTAAGCCAAAACATAAAAAATGCGATATATATCTAAATTCAATGTAATTCTGAAAAATATCAAGAAAGAAGGACTATAGCATTAGCTATCATGCGTGCTGTGGTATGGATGTGAAGGCACTAAGAGTATCAGAAGTTGGACATATAAAAAGAAGAGATGGAGTAGCCTATTTGATTAAGAATACATGATTTAACAGAATAGCATGGATTGAACAATCTAATAAGGGGAAAGACGTTTCATTGTTCAACTTAGATAAATCTTAAAGAGAAATAAGATCTAAATCGTTGCAGTTCATATTGTCAAGCTCTGAGCTGTGGGAGAAGGCTGCTCTCAATGGCTCTGTGAACCATACAAAAGGAAACTACAGGAAATGAAGAATTTGACAGATGTATTCCACTTTCTGTGTACACAACTGAGAAACCTATTCCTGCTAGAATGCTGCACATGTCAATAGACCTTGCTGAATCTGGGACTATCATGATGCAGAAGTCACACCAATGTAGACATAGCACTGACATTAACACATTTACGACCATACTTTTGGAAAAAATGCCTTGTACAGGGTTTTTGGACCACCTGCATTCAGCCTTGCATTGTCTAATGGTGCACATCATTTGATGTGAATATAGTAAAACATATATTTCCTCCTCAGAGTCGTCGTTATTCATAAGACTTTGAACATATTTTCCAAAGCTCTGATGCTTGTTAGGACTTTTCAATAGTTTGCTTAGCAATTTGGAAATTCTAACACCCTGCTTGATAGCACCTTAAAATTTAAATCATAAACCTCTTTAATGATGTCACTCTCTCCTGCAGAATCAATAACATGAATGATTAGTAATAAACTGTAATCTATATCATAAAGACACTAATTATTTTTCTGCCCTCAGATTTTACTCTGTTTGTCTCATGATCTTTGCTACGTGATCTGAAACATTGACTTGAGCCAATTCATGGGCTGATACACCATTGCAACAAAACTCTTTAAGCATGGAATGAAATGAAGTCTTTTCTGCAGTAAGTACTTAGCAGAAGAATGAAGTTCAGAACTTGTTTACTAAACCTGAAAAATAAGCTATTACCATTTATCTTGACTGTTAAATGCAAATGTGACATTCAGATTTTTAAAAACATAGCAGTGTATTAATAGTAGATTAACAAAGTATTGCAAATACGTTTGTACAGTAAGTATAATGGAGTCAGACCTTTGTCTCCCTAAGACACCCGACTTTTTTTTCCCAAAAACATACAAAATTGCGAGATGGTAGAATTTGCTCAAATGAGACAAGTTGGTGACTGGCCTACCTCTGAAAATTATTGTCTCTATTGATTAAAAACAAAATCAATACAACTCAGAGTGAATATAAATGCATAGCCAGAAAGAATCCCCCTATTTAATCTTTTTGCTTTGCTATAGGTATACCGTAGAAGTACAATACTGTGGTGATTGATGAGAACCAGTTACAGAACACACATTAGTTAAACCAAAGAGTCTTGATTGAATGAATCAGTTGAAGCCATAAGTACCAGATTCTAATGAACACAGCTTATTGCTAGAAGATCCCTTGAAGGAAGGATTCTTTATATTTCTGAAGCTGATGGAGCTTTGAAATTCTAATTAGATACACCAAATGGCTTTTAATTTTATTTTTTTTTAATTAAATTCACTGTCCTTTTAGAATAGCAAGGGGTGAGTATGTAGCACCTGTATGTGTGCAATAGCATGCGAAAGATAAATAGCCGCTAAGGATAAATAAAGCTGATTTTCTTCACAGCATAGAACAGAAACCAGATAGAATCGGGACACACTGAATTGACATGGGGGGAGTTAGTGCTGCTTTCACATTTGGCTTGCACTGCCCTAAACGTATATTTGTAGGAGATCATATCTGAGCTCAGTTTCTAAAGCCAGCTCCTCTCTGTCTGGATGTTATTGTGTTCAGGAGTCCCCAGAGGGTCTTTAACTAAACAGTGTTTGCACATGAAGAACTGCATTTGGAACTTGTGGAGCTTCTGCCTTTGCTGCCACATAAGCACAATTTTGTTGCGGGTGTGTTTGATCCATCCTGCTCTGTGCTGCAGTGGAAACATCATGGAAACAAGAGACATTGACTCACAACTCACAGTACTGATGTTAAAACCAGCTTTACCACCTGCTGGTGTTTATTATTAGGTCATGATCAGCTTGGTAAAGATGAGCAGTTTTCAGCCTTTTTGCATGTCTGCTAGAGAAGATAGTTTCAGCCACAAACTTCTGAGGAAACCTGTCACCCTAACTGTAGGGCACTTGTGTTCAGGGAGTTTTGGGTTGTGTGGGTTTTGTGCTACAGTTTGTGGATAGGGATAACTCAATCCACTGTGCTTTAGGTTTGTATCTTGGTTTCCTTTAGAGGTCAAGATGGCAACCAAATCACTTGATCTTAAAACACAAATTCAACTTTCTACAGTAGGTCTTTCACACAAAAAAAAAAGGGTCAAAGAAAGTAAATGTTCACAATTTAGTAACTAAGGAATTTCTATAACCATGGAAGTGTTTGAGAAAAAATGCCACAGGGTCCAGGAGCAGTGACAGATTTTGCATGTTATTTCCACAGCAGTATTAAAGCTCTTGCAACTGTATGTGGCAGGCTTTCCTTTCTATGAATACTTGCACAAAAATAAGAATGTCTTGATTTTTGCTCACTATGAGAGAGCAGTTAGATCTTTGCATATGTAAACATACAATCTAGGATAGCCAATGTACTGCCACAAGAAATTTTTTTTTAAAAAATGGAAACCTAGGTGTTTCATCAGTTCCCCTAGCCATGCAAAAATATTATTTCAATTGAAATAAAGTGATTTTATAGCTTGACATCCCAAAATTTCACAGAAATCTACCCTAAATAATCTACTCATGGTGTTACAGACTTACAGTTGAAAGTCATTTGACAGTGTATTGGGTGTAGCTGGGAAGGTGTTGTTAGCCAGGATCAGGGCTCAGGCAGTGTCTTGCAAGGATGGCCACAAGACAAGTGTCTTGTCTTGTTTTTGACCCCCTGAGTTTTCTTACTCTCATTCCACTGATAATGTGGGGTGGGGAGGTCAGCAGGCATCTGGGTGGATCCTTCCTGCCAGCCTGGGCCAACAACCCAAAGATGGCAATTTTGAAACTCTTTGGCATTTTAGGTATAGATGTCAAATTTGTGCAATTGTTAATTATTTTTTTCCCTAATATATAGAGTGTGTAGTGTATTTTTCAACTAATAATTTTAAAGTGCCACTCCCCCATCCAGAAGAATTTCCCTATCCAATAATGACCTCTCTTTTTCCTTTTGTCTTTCTAGAGTACCATAAAAATGCAATTTAAAAAATCCATTCTTCACTGTTTTGCATTGAGATTCCTGACTGTCCTGCCTAAGACTGCAGCCTCTCCCTTTAACCTTTGTGCTGATATATTAGTCTGTTCAACCACAGCTCCAAAGCTGGATCAGTCCACAATAAGCTTTTTACATGCCAGGCAGTTCTATTTTTTAGCAGACCTCTCTCATTTCTCTTTTTTTCTAAACAGTTTAGCTCAACTTACTTTCTATTAGACTACCAGAATAGCAGCATAAGGCAGTAATGCTTCTTAATTAAAACACAGGGCTACCTGCTGTGTAATTTGAGCAGAACCCAATTGTGAGAGGAGAATTTTAGTGCAATCACACATTTTTTATATCTCAGTGTTCCTAAAGTGAGTTAATGTAATTGTCATTGGTATGGCATTAAGATATTTAGGATTTCCAGAATATATGCTACTGCAACACAGAGATAAAACATGAGTTTACTTTTCTAATGTTTTGTTGCCAAGTTTTTAACAACAAATAGAACAGTACAAAGCACATATGCAGACAAAATTCTTTCTAAACCTTTTCATATGGTATTTGCAAACCAGTCTCGCTTATAGACAACTACTCTTCTAAAAATGATACACAGCAGATATATTGCTGCAAGTTTTGTTACATCTTAAATAATAAAATTGCACTTCTCTGCTTGTTGAAAAGCCAAGCCTTTTTTTCCACCAGAACACCTAAAGTTTCTAAAAACAATTTTGGATTATTAGTTTTGTGTTTAGATGAGCTTTATATATTTGTATATATTATATATTTGTATATACATTATATAAGTATATATAATATGTTTGTATTTTTATCTGTGTTATAATAAAAGCAAAATATTTGTAATCACAGAGAAAGTAATTAATGAGATTTTAAGTGCAAGACTGTTATTTTCACATTTCACTTGTAATTTTATTTTCTTTTGTTCAGGACTATTTTTGAAAAGACTACTAGGCTTTTTTTTGTTCAGAAAAAAAAGATGCTATGATTGATCTTAATAAAAAGGCTTATATCATATAAAAAGTATTATGAATTTTAAGAGTACTTTTCAAGCTTACTCGTACATTATGAAAATGATCCTTTGTTCAATTTTGGCACATGCAGACTGATTCCAAAATCTCATCTGGAAATCATTTAAAGGGAATTTTCATAGGAATTATGAACAAATGAATACCAGGTTCATAATAGGAATGTTAAGTTCTACTGCAATACTGCTAGGAATCATATAAAAATTAGTGTATCTACTCAAATGCAAATGTATGAAAATAACAAATCTTTGTTCTTTTTCCCAAAGAATTATACTCTTTATTAGCTTTCCTAAGCAAACAGTTATAGTTTACTTTATAATTCACATTTTTAAATTACAATTTTTTTAAAAGAATTTTTCTGCATTTTCCTATTAATTTAAACCTTCAAAGAACAGTAGTTTAACACCATAAAATCCTTGAAAATTTTTCTGTCATTGCAAGATGAGAGTTTAGGATTGGTAATTGCTTTCAGGCGCAATGTCTGGAGTTAACTCCAACCCCTTGCAGGTATCTTAGCACAGAAAATTACACTAAGGAAAAAATTTGACTGCATCTCAGAGAAGATGCATTGGCACTTTGAAAACTAGACAAAAAACGTGCTTTAAACCATATTTTACATTTTAAATAAAAAACTTGCATTATTAGTATTACTGGTAGTGGATCTATTAGTTAAATATGCCATTTAGCTTGATCATTTCAGCATACAGTCTTCTGAAGTACAAAATAAATATCATAAAAAGTGTCCCAACCTTCACAGTTTATCTGTTTCAAATTTATTTATCCTTGATACTGCTTTCCCTCACAATTCAACATCAATATTTTACCATAGTAAAAAAATTCTAAAATCTTTAGGGGGGCCCTGTACCACAGTCAACTATTTCAAAGACATAAACCCTAAGAAGAGAGCGCTGCATGAGTTCATGTAAACCAGTTATCCAAGGAGGAGCATTCACCACTCTGGCCAATTTGACAGCCTGGCACAGATGAGCAATATTCTCTGCCTCACTAGAAACTAAGAGAGTCTAAACTTGAGAGAAAGGGGAGAGAAAGCCTGCAAAACCCCAAAGCTAAGGCCCTCCATAAAACTCTATCAAAAAGAAGAAAATAAACTGGTTCTGCAACAGACCTGGTGACTGAATCTGACACTAATCCCCAGAATTAACATGTAATAAGGCTGCTCTGGAATGCCTTTGTTGTGCCTTCAAGTTGCAATTAGCACAGTGCTAATCTGGTGTCTTTTTGGATTTTTTTACATCAGTGTGTGCTTTTGCACAAAATTACACAGGCCTCCTTTATTTCAGTATTTCTGTCTTCCGAGGACTTGGGTTTACTGCCTTGGTGTACTCTGAAATCGCTTGTGGGGGTTAGATTTTTGTGATGGTTTCTAAAACCATGTTGGTAGGTTATTCTAAATCAGACCACCACTTTAAAACTTCATGGACAAAACAAAATAGACATTTTTGAGAGTGCCAGCTCTGTTTAGAATGCTTCAAATAACTACTGAGAGCTGGGAAGCTGAAAAGCCTGAGGAGGACCAGAAGGTATATTGCTGAACAGCTTTGGGCAGACAAGGCTTCCCAGATGGCTGCTCCCTCTGGATACTGAGCTCAGCAAAACACAAGAAATTATACAACTGCAGAGGAGGAATCCTGCCCAGCCTGATGCCATTGTAGGGTACAGGGTAGACCCTGCTGTAGCCCAAGGCCACCACCTAGCACCAATGTATTATCTGTGTACTTGCTACCAGCAGTCCCCTCTTGTGACAACCCCCTGGCTGATCAGCTCACAAACATCTCACCAGCGTGATTGGTCTTATTTTGGAGCTCTTACTGAAGTCTTATCCCAGCAGGAACTGTGGGGTCTTGGTACAGGAGTTTTACCTCTCACAGCAAGGCAGGCCCTTCTGGCTCCCATCTCCTGCCAAGCCTGACAAACACCTGGTTAATGAGTCCAGCTACTACTGAGCTGGAACTATACTCCTGTAAGTCTTCTGCCTCCCACACTGAGCACTTGCAGTAACTTTTGCTCAAACATAAATTTCAACACACTAAAATGTCCTCTCATGTCCTATGGCAACTTCCTTGTAGCAATCCTTCTGTTGTGCTTCTGCTGCTTTGGTAGGCTCATGACCAGAATCATCACCACTGCATAGCAATTCTCTTTGACGTTGCATCAGAGATTAATTTGTTTCCTAAAGCCTGTGCCATGATTGAGACATTACTCATTAAAAAGAGATGGTCTATATTTTTTTCTCTCCCCTCTACAGGCACTGAACCAAATTGTTTTCAGACCATTCAGCTGAAATCCGTACTGTTAAAATTAGGTCATTGCTCTGATAAATCCTTCCTAACTATATATCCAGAGAGCTGATTAAAATCCAATCTATTTGACATTATAATTAAACCTTACATCTAGTTTACAGTTTTATAATTACAGCTCTGCATCCTGACAAAGATCAGAGGTCTCTCCTATTCAGCTGAGGGATCAGAACAGTTCTGCTGAGAGCATCTGAGGGAAGGCAGTACTGGCCTTTACACATATGTAGGCGTGGATAGATATGTGCTACTGAAAGAGGCCCTTATCAATGAGCAGATCTGCCCAGACCTGCAGATGTGCCCTGCAGCAGCAGTGTGGCATTTGGACTATGAGGGAGAGACTGATTTTTCAACGTGGCTTAGCAAGCGGGTGTCAGTGCCTAAGAGCAACACAGACTGATTCTTCCTTATCAATATGGTATTATCCAGGTCTCTACAAACACAGAAGCAAACCACCAAGTCTACTGTTACCCTTATTTTGCCTGATTTTCCCATGCTTGCTTTTCCCAGACGGTTTTTGTTTTTTCATGTTTCTCAAAAGAAGAGACAGGGGGCACAGGAAAGGAGCAGAGCTGCCCCTAAAGCCCCAAGGTTTTGTGTTACTCTGAAATTACTTAACATGTGCCCAGAAGAAGTGGAAGCTTGTGCCTTTCTTCTGGCTTCAATGACTCTAAAGTTACTTAGAAAGCAAGAGGAGAAGGCAGAGATATGGAGTCCCTTCTACTACAAATCCCAGCAGAACCAGCACCCATATTGCAGGATGAGGCATAAAAATTCATCGCATTTTCCCTGTTAGACAGCCACTTTCATTCCACCAGGGTTTCTCCTCTTCAGTCAGAAGTTTCTTTTGTTCAGTAAAGGCCTTTTCTACATCCAATACATGGCCAGTGCTGGGAGCAAACAGAAAGTTGATGCTTTCTCTTTCACCCCATGTTAATACTCCAGAGCTTTTGGGCTAATACTATGAGCGGGAGCATGCAATCCTTCTTCTGCATAGAGCAACACAAACTCTGGTGCAGAAGGACACTAGATGTGTCACTTCAAGTGGGATTTCTTTAAAAAGATAACAACACTTGCCCTTATGTACTTACCTACTTCTCATCTACATGAAAAGCAGTATTATACTGTTCACCACCATTGTACTGTTCAGCATAAGTGTGAACAAGAGCACACTGGAGGAAAAAAAATATAAAAAATTATGTTACTATTGCATCTAATGAGAAACAAGACCTCCATGTGTCCGTTTTAACTTCAGCTTTCTTTTCAGAACATACCAGAGAGACTCTCTTTCTAAATCAGACTTTCCCAGGTCCTATATCAGCCCACCAGTATACTTTTTTTCCCACTGACATATCTTTAAAAGAGAACAAAGTTTTATCAGGTTATTAACTTTAGAAAATTTCTGGTCATTGTGGAAAGATAATTTTCACAGCTGTTACACAGTAGACTGGTCCAGACCTTGGTTCCAGTTTAGGTGTCCCAAGAGTCAGTGGTGGTTTGCATTTATTGCCCATTCTATTCACTTGCCATTACTCATGTTACATAGCGTCATTTTGCTACCAGGACCTTTACCTCTGTATTGCACAGCAGAATGAGGAACATGCACTGATTAAATATTTCTCATTCAAGCAGATGGTGTGCTACTCTTCATTACCCTAGGAAGCTTCCCAATTCATCCTAGTCTAATTTCACTCTTTGCTTTTACTTTGTGGAAAAAAATAAAGCTAAATAGCACCATAGTTACCTCTCCAAATAAACCCATTTGTCAGCTTTTGAATTGATATTCCTTTTAGAAATATTAGCTTTTCCATATATAACATTTTCATTTGATTTCTGCTGTGCTATATGCAGCTTTGAAAATAATCTTAAAATGTTTTCTTAGATTTTTGTGATCAATTGCTTCAGTGACTCCAGATTCCTTTTCAGTGAATGCAAAGACTTTTATACAATTACTTAGATATGTATCAGAAAATCTCAAATAAGATATTTCCTCCTGCTTTATCATGGTATTGCTTGCTGTATTTACCAGAATGCTGTATGTGTTCAGATGTTGCACCGAAGAGATGGGGAGTATTCTCTCATCAGTGTTTTCTCCAGCTGAAATCTCATTTCCTGTCTTGTACATGCTCCTGTACAGTAATCTCCTTTTGTAAATGCACTTCTAAGTATTTGCCATTCTGGAGTTATCTACCCTTTTTATCAGGCAAATATATATTTCAAGATGATATTAAGTGCTTCCTTTTCTGGTAATCTTTCATATTAGTGTGCACTAGCTGGCACAGACATATATATATGCTTCTCAAACTGGGCTTTACTTTCTGCAAATGGTCCATCACATTCAGACTTGACTTTACAACCTAGACTAATCAGAACATAAAATATACCTTGTATTACCTCTGTGATATGTAAAATATTCTGCAGTAAGGCAAACAGGATTTTTTTTCTTCTGCATGTCTTTCTCTTCCTTTATTTCTCTTTCTCATTATTTTGATTGGTAATATGCATCTCTTGTTCCATGAAAATCAACTCCATCTGTTTCTGACAGATTATTTTTCCTTGCTTCAGTCATATAACTCAGCTTGTCTTTATTTAATCACTTTCTCTCTTCCTCTGTCAGCCATGAATGAATAAAATTCACGTGGTCTCTTACCTTCCAAAGTCACATTTTCCTGTTGGGAAACCACAAGCCATTCAGTGTTGTCTCTCTCAAATACAATTCTGTGCAGCAAGATGGCAATTACAGTTAACACAAGGAAGTTTGATCCCATTGTAGCCATTTATTCTCCATCTATGCAGACCAACCTGAGTTTCTGTTTTTTCTTACTTTCTCTGTCTTAGTGCATGTGAAGAAGCCTTTTCCTGCAATCAAGCTTGGAAGAATGGAGAAAAAGAGTATTTAGCTAAGTCAATAATGATTCTCTCTGAGCTCCTTTCTTTCCACAGAATTACTTTAACTGCAGCCTTGTCTGAGAAACTCAAACTGAGACAATTGTTCTCAACCATTGCTTTGTGCAAACAAGAAAAACTCTACAGTTGGTTATTCTGTGTTTGTAGAGGCTCTAGGCTTTTTTCATATCAATACTACCACTACTGGGAAAACAGTTAAGCAATTTCCAGCTAGACAACTGTTTAAATCCCTAATTCTATGAGTCACTACAATTTTGCATATAAATATGAACATATAAGTGTGTATGTATATAGAAATATATATACAATTTAAAGTAAATGATTAGCCCCATATAATTTGAATTTCTAATCGTCTTCTGCCATACTAGCTTATGTAGCTCACCTCTCCAACTGTTGGACAACAACAGATACTCGTATTCACATAACAACAGAGGCTAGCCATACTTACTGAAATTCTGTTATTGACTGGATAAATAACACTAGCTGGTTTAGTCTAATTCACATCTATATCAATGCAACAGCATCATGAGGAAAGTAACTGAACACAATTGGTTCATAGTTCAAAAAAACATAATTAATTGGAGATAAAATCCTGTGTATTTATGGTTCAGTAACATCCCCTGCACGTTGATTGCTAAATTGGATTCTGCTAAAAATTTGGTTATAATGGAAGCACAATGTCAACAAGCAGAGTGTCTACATTTAACTGTTATAATTCTTCTTGCTAAATATTTAAGTGCTGCATTTTCAGAGACATGTAGCAAAAGATGGCAAGAGAATGAATAAATCCACAGTGCTAAACCTTTGCACACTGCTGACTATTATTTTGAAGATATTTCTAGTTACATTTTCATGGGAAAAGTGATTGCTGTTATACATAACTTGTGATAGAGAATTAAGAGGTGGAAGTATGCCAAAAAAAAATAAGAAAAAGGAAGAAGCTGCTGGTACTATTTTAAACATCCTGTATTTAGGTTGTTTGCTATTTATTCACTTTCAGAAGTTAAAAAGTTCATCTAATTATTTTCTTCTCTTCTTGGGAAGCATTTTTATTTTTTTTAAATGAAAGACAAACACAAAGGAGGACTAAAAACATTTATCTAGCTAATGAGAATGACAAATTAAGCAGGACTGTCCAAGTGTAAAATAAATCCAGTCACTAGGGTCAAGTGTTCCCTACATGCATAGGATTTTTGAAGGGATTATAACTAAGTCATTTCTATTATGATACATGAACTTTTCAATATAAACTGCTTCTCCTGCTGAAACTTCTTTATATTTAGGAATCCAAATTCTTGTGAAAGAGAGCTGTACAAAAGTTAGTGTCATCCTGAGCAAACCAAAGCAAGAAAGTGGGAAGCAGGAGAATGAGTAACTATGCGTGAGCAACATCTAGTGGCTAACATCTCATTATGAAGCATGGAGGCACTGCGCATTATTTTAAGCCTATTTTCAACACTGAATGCTCTGAGAGGAGATGAAGTATATGAGGGGAAAAGGCAGCACTGCCTGTTGGTGCAGCTTCTGAACTAAAAGTTCCCAAGAGCTCTTCTTGACTCTCTTCACCTTGAGGCTTCCATTAATAAGCTGCTTTTTAAGGATAAGCCTATACCTGTACTTTGGGTTGACTGGACAGGGGATGTGATGCAAAGCCCTTGTTATGGTCTGCATTATGGCACTGCATCTCCATCCATTTGGCAGGCTGGAACTTGTCCATAACAGTCCTTTCCAGCTATGCAGTAAGAAGGAGAGGTGGAAACTCCACAACTCTGTTTTCCAAGAGTCATTTTAATTCTGCCTAAGCAGTCCCTGAACTCCCAAATCAGACACAGGCTGTGCAAATGAGGAAAATGGTCCTGTTATAATCCAGTCTCTCATTCATTCTCTTCATCAATGAACTAGAACTAGGGATATTTAAAAGATATATAGATATACTATTAAACAAAGTTATTTTAAAGGAATTTCTGATTACCTTCCTGTGCCACTGAAAAAGGAGATCCAAATTATCAAATAACCCATAATCTGGTCACTTCACGCCTTTGGAGAAACAGAGCAGCTCTAGAGAAGGAGACCTCAGTGCCCTCATGTTCTTCTGCCTAGGGAAAAAAAAAGAAAATTTAGTATGAAGACATGAATATTTTTTGCACCTTACAGTAAAAAGGCAATATATTGGATATCCACACATGTCCATGGACAATCTTTAATACAATGTTAGAAGAATACAGTAAAAATACCAGGTTATATTCTGTGCAACTAATTTGTGCTATCTCATTTTCTAAACTTTGCAGGTGTACTAAATAGTTAATTCTCCATGCAAATCTGTGGTAAGTATGAAGTAGGAAGTCTTTCCAGGCGTATTAGTTAATAAAAAATCTTGAAAAAATAGCATACATCAGTGCATGGTTGTACCCTATGAGATGATACTTGGTGTATAATTTACTCCAAAGAGTTATAGGTATTTCCATCAAAAATATTAATCTTTTTCTACATTTCTCCATGATCTCATTCATGATTCCTTCAAACACCCATTTTCTGTTCCTCCTTCTACTGATCCAAATCCCACTTTCTCAGATCTGCTTTAATTTTTCCCAGTTACATGCAAAAATTGGATAACAACATGTCTCCCTTTATCAAGATCTATCTAAAATTGGCATAAGCCCCATGTAACTTCACTGTTTGAAATATTTTTTGTTTAAACTGTATCTCCTGGTACCACTGTTTGAGATGGAATACTGTTCCGATTTGAACACAGCTTTGAGTACATTTTCTAATGTTCTTATCTTCTTGGTTTTTTCACTGGCTCAGTGTTGACAGCCTTATCACTGGAGTTTTGCCTCCTCCTGTAACTTAAGTAGATCTCTTTTTCCTTCTCTTTTCCAAATCCTGGAAGTTTTCTTAGAATTTAACAAGCAACTATGTGAAGATTATAACCTGGAGAATCAACACATAGTCCTCACTGAGAATCCTAGAGGAAAACAATAAATTGGTCTCTGTGGTCACATGAGAGGTGCAGGTGAAGACACAAGGCTACATGACTTCCTTTGACCTATTCCACGTTACAAAGGCCTTACAAAGTAAAGGAATTATAAAAGATGCTAGCAAAGCACACAACTTTTGGGCTAAGATCATCAATCCCGTTCCTGTGTAGTGAGTTTGGAGCCACAGATTCATTTTGACAGGTTTTGATGTACAGAAACAGATCAGTTTGCAGAAGACTCTTGCTGAATATCCAGGCGATATTTCAGTGTTTGTTCAGAGTATTTTTCATAGTTCAGTGGAACATCTGAACATCAGTACCTATTCTGTTCCCTTTGCAAACTCTGAAAGCTTAAGAAACAAAAAAGAAACAGAGAAACAAAAAAACTGCCACAGCAGGACATTAGGAAGCCTCTTGTACAAGTCACAGCTCTCTAGGCATAGAGCTGGACAGAGATTCACAGCTCTCTGTCAAACCTGGTTAGCAATAGAGACATGATATTTTGTGAAGATGTACAAAGTCAATTAAAACTATTTCTTCTCATTTATAGTGCAAAGGCCTGTCCCTGTGGCTGTGAAGCCTATCACAGTTTGGCAAAAAAAACAGTACGGGAAATATGTCCGCTAATTTTACAATACACTGAACACAACACCTTTTATCCCAGCTTACCCTGCTTTTGGGAAAACAGTTCTGCTTGTATTAAACTAATAAAAGTAGTTGAAAATCTATTTAGAAACTTTCCTTATCCTTTGTTACATGTCCTCCTGGCATGCTTCATGTGGTGACCAGCTGCAGGAGCCATTGTCAGATGACTTCATTAACCAATTGTCTTTCCCATGACAATTTTTTTTTCTGAGAAAAAGCAAAGGGAAAACAGTTCTGTACTAAAGCTGAACTGTGAAATGCTACCTTTCAGCATCCCATCGCATTTTGATTTAAAAGGATAACTGAGAAGGCAGCAGACCCACTCTGAATTGGAGGCTGTACAAGATGACCTCCAGATCACCTTTCAGTTTCTTTTACTCCATGAAATAATCCCATACTGAGTCTCCAGGTTGATGTATCAGCCTATAAAGGAATCTATTTAGAAGTACAATTCAGAAGCTGAACAGACTTCCCCAAACAGTAGTTTTCTTCATCTCAAATCCTCAGAATATATCACCTAATTGCCTCCTATCCTCAGCTGTCATTTTTAGTCCTTCATACTAAAGCTCTGACTGAACTCGGAAATGTGCTACTCATTTTTCTGCAGGCATATGTCAGATCATTGGACTTTATGCCATATTAGAAAGCATTTTTATAAAGGGTCAACAACCCTCTCAGGCAGTGCTGGAGAAATATAAGCAAGGACCATGCTAAATTGCAATAGATTCCAAATTACATATTTTGCACTTTCAAAAGGTGATTCACAATTTTCTAGCTCCTCTACTGACATGTTTGAAATTGGTACTTCCAAATATCTGCCTTTTAGCATCCAGATGCTGACCTCAACCCTGTTATCCCTGCAAAAGAAAGAAAAAAAAAAAGGAAAAATCAGGAGGTAGAAGCAAGTATGAACTTAGAAAAGGATATGGGAAAATAGCAACGAAGATGGAGAAACAGCAAAAATGTATAAATATTCAAAAAGCAGCATAGGTCAAAAAAAGGAAAAGGTGATGAAAATAGGAAGAAAACTGGGGAAGTGAATAGAAATGCAGAAAAGCTAATGCAAGAAAACACTGCTTTATTGTAAATCTTCATTTACTAGAGAAAGTAAATATTTCTACGTGTATTCAAGTTCTGTAGTTAATAGCAAGGTGATACTTTGAGAAGATATTCAAGCAGTAGCAATATGTATTAGTTTCTACTCTCAGTCTGTGTTCAGTGGTCTTTTTCAAGTTTGAACTGTTTGGGCTACAACAGAACATCCAGGAATTTTTTGTAGGGCAGCATTTCCTTGGAAATTTTAGAATAAAAGAGAACTGATACATAGCAAGATAGGAGGAAGAACTACTATTTTTATATCTAAAAGATCACAGTGTCATATACTTCAAGAAAGCCCAAGATTTAAGTAGCAAAGTCTCGGGCAATCTTTTTAGTGTGTATGAGTACCTGTCGAGAGAGACTAAAGAAAATGGAGCCAGGTTATTCTCAGTGGTTCCAGTTAAAGGGCAAGAGACAATGGGCACAGTTTAAAATACAGAAAAATCCACTTAAACCTCAGAAATTATTGGGGGTTTACTGTCGGACTGGTCAAACCTCTCTGGTTGCCCAGAGAGCCTGCAGAGTCTCCATTGTTGAAAGTATTCAAAACGTGACTGTGCAAGGCCAAAGAATAACAAAGGCTACGCTAGACAACTTCAGCGTTCCCTTCCAACCTCATAGATTCTGTAATGCTAAGAGACTGGGATATGGCTCTTGGGAGACACAAAGGCTCTCAGAAGCAGATTAGAACTGGAGCTGGCTGGGAAAGCAGCAGGACAGAAGAGGAAAAAGAAGGGCAGGAAAACTGACTGCATGAGAAAGGATATTTGGATTCAGATAAATCTTCAGAGCTGTTCTAAGGTGATTCAAATAAAACAAAGCTCCTGTGAAAAAACAGTGTATGGTCATACTTAGCAAAACGTAATACCTAAAAGGCACAAGGTATCTCTGATTTAGTTTCAGGGAGCAGCAAGGACAGGGCTGTTGCTTGAGTGGAGCTGAGCTGGAAAACAAGGGTGATGATAGGGACAGCAGGAGACAAACTGGAGACAAGAGTGGAGGCAAGGCTATGACATAGGACCAAGGTCTATGCAGGAAACAGTGCCAAAGACAAGCTACCTACAAAGTGTGTTCAAGGTCCATCACAAAACAAGGCCAGAGAGCAGGCTGGACACAAGTACATTTACAGCATAGTTTAGGCAAGCAAACAAAGCTCAGGTCTGAACTTAAATAACCAACAAGCAGACTATGTGTGCATGACATTCCAGGTGAGGCTAGCCAGGGCAATTAAGGCCCATTTATTCACAGAGAGCTATGATATGCTGAGACTTTCTGGTTTTGGTGCTCAGCTTTGAAGCTTTCTTTTTCTTTAAATATTCGGTCCCATTTGCCATCTTCTTAAAAGAACAACTGTAATGCAGTCATTCTATCATATCGATATCTACGTTGATAATCAGTATAACTAGCAGCTCTAGAATACTTATGACTACTACCATTTGTGTTACTGATGGTATATCCTTGAGAGGAAGAGAGACAAAGGTCTCTGGCTTCACTCTTACAGATCAGGGTTTATCCACAGTTATAAAATATGCAGTGCCTAGTCAGAATAAAGACCTGTGAGGATTAAATCATATTCCCTGGAACAAAAGCAGAAATTTTGCCTACTGTACTCTATGTAATACCCATGAACTGGGACTATTTTCAAAATCTGGATAGTTTTTCACTTGACCGTCAAAAAGTATATCCACCACAATGGTCATCTTTTAGGACATTTCAAATGCCAATATCAAAGCAAAGAAGAACTGAGAGAGCAAAGGAAAAGTAACTAATATATTATTTAGTTCCAATATTGGTATAGTTAATATTGCACGTGTTTCTCATCATCTCATTGTCAAGACTTAGTTGCCTGACTCACTTCCAGAATAAAAACAAGTCCTCTCTTCAGCCTTAGGCAGAACACCAGCACAGATAATTTCATTTCCAGCCTTTACACCAATAGAGCATATAGAACTGACCCATAATAAAGGCTATCACAGAAATGATCTGACAAGATGAAGTCAACAACCCCTTCCCCCTAATATTTCAACTGGATGTATGGTTTAAAATCCCAAAGCTTCAATTTATTATCTCATTTACTGAGCAGAAACAGCTTGGATGCAATAATACAGTACAGTTCTGCTTAGACAGCAGTATAAGCTTCTCACTATTAACCCTACCAAGGAACTCTAACCCTGATGTGGGAAACCAAGCCACTCAAAAAGACAGTAACTGAAGGCCATTTTTTTCCTTGTGTTTTGTTCTCTTTCAGTCTTCTTACAAGGCTGTAATTCAAGACCCTTTTTCCTGATTTGACTATGTCACCTTATGTCAACACATTTGCCATAACTGAATTCTTTTAGAGAAGTCATGTCTGCCAGTCACTTAGTGCAAATGTCAATTGAATTTAAAAGAATGAGTTGAAAGGAAAACACAGGGATTTTTTGAGCTATTGTCTCTCTTTTTTGCCTTCAAAACATTAATACAGTAAAAAAATGGTCACACTGAAGCAGGAGTAGGAGCGAGCAATGTCAAAATGGAAACAAAGGTATATTGGCACATAGTTGTGGGAATCTGTATATTACTATTTCATAGTCTATTTACAAAAGAATTCTCTCGTTTTTAGAAGAAAATCCTCCCCACACACACATTGAAACAGAGGATAGTGACTTCCAGGAATATTATGTGAAGAACTCAGTTAGTTAGGTGAAGAACTCTTAGCAATATCCTACATTTTTGAAAGATGAACTCTCTATAGGATGAAATGTTTAACAGCTCTACTGTGCCCCAGATGCATCTGAGATAATAAATGAATCCTAGGAGTTTTATCCTACATAATGGGCCATGACTGATGACTCATTTTCTGATACCATTGAAATTAGCATAAATATTTGTCATGCAAAAGGTGTGGTAACAAACTTTGGTTTTACAACCTATTTAAAGTCACTTAAAGGGTCAGATAATAACAAGTATTAATTACTATACAAGTATGCATCCACTCCAAGGTTAAGTTCACTGGTTCCTCCTGCCCATCTCAGGTGTTAAGTTCACTGAGTTAAAATGCCTCCATCTATTTTGAACACGGAACTGCTCTGTAATTCTTTCTGCATTTAGATCTGGTTAGCTGAGAAATTTATTATTCTAGTTCACACATCTTATTCAAGTCAACAAATGACTGTTCAAGGCAAGGAACAGGAAGGAGGGGGGAATAGCTCAAGCTATGTCACTCTTCAGTAGTTGTTGGACAGCAGTTAAGTCATCAGCTTTGAATATTCGGCCTCTGTTTCTGCCAGCCTACAACAGTATTTAAACCATGAAGGGAAGAATCCTGTGATGAATGTTAAAAATCAAAGGAACTTTGTCTAGATTACAAGGGAAGATTCAGGCAGTGAAATAGAACCGGTTATTCAAAGGAACAAGAATTGAATCTGAACCCTCTCAAAAGTACCTCAAGAAGTTTTGACATGTCTTTTCTTATAATAGACCAATGTGGAGGACTTTTTTTAAAAAACATTCTCTAGAGCTTTGCCTCTATGAAGAGGAAAAACAAATAGAATTTTTGTTTTGAGAAGACTATTTTATCTTTAGATTTCATTTATAACAGTGCAAGAAACACAGTTTGGACTTCCAAAGACAGAACTGTTATTGCTGTAGTCCTGAAGCCAGTCTAGGAACAGGAGAACTGGCAAAATTCCAACAAGGAAAAAGAAAAGGCAAAACTTCTGTCACATAGAAGGACATCATGGAGACAATAGCTAAAGGTGAATCCAGTCAAATCCTTTCCTATGAACTCGACATTTTCTGGATTAGAAAATCAAGATTTTTTTCACTTTGATACACACACAATTTAACTGTAACTGAGTATTGAAAATTTAAGGACAAATTTTGGACTTGCATGGGCATCAAAACTATGAAACACGGCCCAAGGCACACTACTCTTCTCATTCTCTTCTAGCTTCTTATGCTGCCTTATATCTGACAGTAACTCAGCAACTCGGCGTGTGTGACCTGACTTACATCTGTCCCATATAGGTCAATCTTGTCCTTACCAGTCTCCCAGAAAGCAAGTTGCAAGGTTTATTCTTGATGTGCTTTTGTGTTGCTATGCATTTAGTTTAAAGGATATAAAATTGAAAAACAACTCACATTTTGAACAGAGGTTGAGGAAATTAGGTAGCTCCAGTGTCCCACAACAGCCTGGGAATAACCCTTCACAGTACTTGGCTTTCCTCACAGGTGACCTCAGTCATTGCTACAAACAGTACTGTTGCACCTGGAGAGAGTTACTGACTGTTGCCATAAAGTTTACTGACTGCTGTCATAAAGCTTTGGGACATGTCCTTCTAAGGGGTCTAGATCACTGGGTGGCTTATAAGTGAAACCTTGAATTCAAAGGTTGGGAGAAAGCAGTAAGTTCATGAGAGCCTGAAAGCAGAAAAGCTGCAGCATTTTCTGCTGTAGAAATAAAATGCACCTCCATCTATTCTTGATGGCAAATCTCACTGGGGAAGGAAGGTCTATACATGGCAAGGTATTAAAAACCACAACTATACATTTTTGCATCCACTATTGATACTCTGTCGCCTCTCTTCTCCCTTTACTGCTTTTCCTCTGGCTGTGGTTTAAAGGCATATAAGGTTGGATTCCCATGTCACTCAGTTAGAACTTTACAGCGGTTGCTGTAAATTAATTTGTTCAATTCTGAAGGCTGGCTATATAAAATAAATGTGCACTGTATAAAATGATTATTTCTATTAAAGCAAAATAAGCAATACTGCATATGAAAACCTTTGCTGCAGTGTTCTATTCCAACATTGTAAATTACTTGGAAGCCATTAGGGCATTTCTCTTTGAAGGTTCATGTATATAAAATGCATTATTAACTTACTAAATGTTATTGAAATGTACAGTTAAATTAACTTGACTAACAGAATACAGACAGTGCCTTTAAACTCAAATTGTCCTTTCCATTGTGAAGTAGGGCTTTAACTTTTTTACAGACTACAGCAGGACTCAGTTTACTAACTGAAATTTTTTAGTTTATAAAGGGAATATTTTACTTCTCTCTCTCAGCTGAGAATATTCATTCATGGTAAAACCTTACAAGCATTTAAGGAATAGAGAATGAATTTGAGCATATCACCCCACAGTGACATCTGCAATACACAAGGAAAGCAACAGGCCAACAAGGATGTTGGATCTTGCAAAGTTCAAGCTGAGTCCTTGCAGTAGAAGGATGCTGGCAAGCAAAAGTGAGAAAGGTTATATAGCTGCCTGCTTTTGTAACAGTGCTGAGTAAGCAACCGTTACTCATACTTGTGACTCAAGGTACATGTATGCTACACCTAAGTAGGTAGCCATGAACATGCATCCTGGCTGTGCTCCAGATCTACTAGGGGCAATATCATCCACACATCCTCTTTTTTCTTGTGGTTTTTGAGGGAAAAAAATCTGGTTGAGTGATAAGAAAGGTACTTTACAGCTCTCTAGGCATGTCATGATGAGGACTGTCAAGGTATCAGCACTGCAGAAGACACCTTGGTCTAATCCCACTCTCCATTCAATCTAGGAGAGGTGTAAACAGTGGCCAGAAGCCACTGTTTACACAAGCTTTCAGTTACCAGAAATCAAAATGTTACAATTCTTTCATAGTCAAAATGGACCTCATTCCTTTATTTATTCTTTTTAATCAGTGAATCAGTGCAAGTCTTCCCGTCACCTTCAGTGTTCCTTAAATCAAGTCCAATAAGTGAAAATAAATACAAATATAAATATAATCAAATATATACATCAAGCTGTACTCAATGATCCTTATAGGTCCCTTCCAACTCAAAATATTCTATGATTCTGTGCGCAAATATAAGATAACTCAGATTTTCTCAGATGATCTTTAAGGTCCCTTCCCCTATGATCACTATCTGTTCTCTTAGATTATCATCTTTGGTCACACTGATGGCTTTCAGACTTCGGGCATGTAACCAGACTTCTTTATGAAAACTTTGTATTGGTTCTTTCTATGTAATCAAATCTTCAAAATCTCCTAACTTCGTTTTACTTTGTATCCATCTCCTGCAAATCCTCTTTTGTAAAACCTCTACCACCTGCAGAACATTTTTTGAAAAAATGTTAATATTGTTTCTATGCTGACATATGATCTGAATGTCACCTGTATTTTTATTCTGTTTTGTGTTTATATTGGGGTAGCACTAGAGACAAACGACGACAGGCCTGTGTGCTCTACAACATATAATAAAAAAACAATGCCTGACTCAATGACCTTACAGAATAATCAGTGAAACTCTTTTCTTTGCCAGTATACGTTGATGAGTCGCTGTGTTGAAGAGATACATGCTAATATGTAAAGTCAAAGAGGGAAAACCTGGCATTTCTTGTGTATATTTGAACAATTCAAGTAATGCAATTTCAGTGATCTATGAAGTATCAATTCACAAGGACTTTGAAACAAATCAAGTCTTTCAGGTCACCTGGGAAAATGCACTAAGTTTTACTCTGTTCCCTGCAGCGAAACATGAAATTATGGCAAGAATTATTTACAATTTCAGAAGTCTGCATCTGTTCTTATTTTGCAATACTAACACTGCATGTACACCTTGTTATAACCTACTTGATCTGGTATTTGCCTTCCATTCTTAATAATTCAATTCCAGCTTCATAATCAGTTAATATTGTAGCCAGTTCCTGAATTTATGCCTACAAGAGCTCTTTAGTGATCCTTGTATACATAAACCACTAGCTAACCATACAAATGTTACAATCAGATAAGTAAAGTTGTAAATTTCTAGATAGCTTTGAAATTATTAGCTTTATTTATGGTATTATTGAAGGAGCTGTTAAGCATCTGAGACTTGAGAGTTGGTGGCACTAGCCAGGAACATGCTTTATTAAAACTGGATTGAATAATAGTTCAGAATATGTATGTGTTTTTATATTGAGACTTGGAAAGAAATAAAGCAGCTCTTGTTAGTGATTTTTGTCTTAATAATAGTCAATAAGACATCCACAATCTTCAGAGGTTATCTCCTTTTATCTTTTTAGCAGTTCTAGTTTTCTCACCCTTTCCTGACTATTAAGCAGGACATGCAATCTAAGATCACAGAGAAAACTAATACTTCCTTCAAGAACAATATATAGTTTTCATTCAAAGAGTTTATCTGCTTAAGTAGAATGTATTCCCAAATGATGCAGAGGAAAGCAAGCAAAAGATTCTTCATCAAAAATAAGAAATGAGGAGTGACAATTTCAGGGTTTATAAGGGGAAACATTATGCCAGTGACTCAGTGAAATGTTTTAAGATTTCAAAAGTGGAAGGTCCTGTCTCCAGTTCCCTTTGCCCTAATCCTAGTTAAACATATACCAAAAGCCTGGGTTTGAGCAAATGTTCAAGCCGCTTTACTTCATCTGAACATTTTTACTTAATGAACAATGAATACCTGCTGATACTGTTGCGGTCTCTTGAGTCAACAGGCCCTCCTTTATTGCTGCTGGCTTTCATCGTCAGCAAATGGATTGTAATACCCTAAAGAAAAAAGGGACTTATGTTATTGGTTTTATTAATGCATCTTCTGTTCCTTGTGTTGTGTGTTTCACCACAGCTGTTATGGGGATGGACACAGGTTTCACAAATGCTTGCTCTCAGCACAGATGCAATACTGTGTTGTTTGAAACAGGCAGATTTCAACTATATGCTTATTTACTCTAGCATTATGTTTATGCCTGGCTATAGATTTTTAATTCCATCATTTTTTTTCCAGATTCTTGTTTAAGCTTAATAGTTTTCACTGACTCTAAAAATTATTTTCAAATATTTGCAGTACAGAGAACATATGTGGACCAAAATAGATTAGACAGCCATTGCTCTCACTGACGTTCAATGTTGGTTTGTTGTTTTTTGGTTTGTTTGTTTTTCCCTTTTGTGTAACAAGCCATTTACTTCTGTTTATTGCTTTAGTTACATATGATTCACAGTCCTTTTCATGCTGTGGTAGGAAGAAGAACAGAGGTAAATTACAAAGCCTTCAACCATTCATCCCAGAGGCACAAATGCCAAAATCTGGCTGAGACTTTTCAGGGTAAGTAGGTTCAGAGTTATGACCTCTTGGGCAGCAGTGAATGAATCAGCTCTTCAATTTCACATAAATAATACTTATTACAAATCCCTCTCATGCATGATTTCATTGCCATACTTGATAGTTTATCTTTTTAGGTGTTAAAATGTGTCTTTCTCAAGGGATATTTGTGAATGGAAGGCACACCACCCAGTGGTGATTTTTCCTCATGAATTTTCTTCCTAGCTAAGTCTTGAGGCCTGGGAAAACCTGTTGATTGTTTTATAGTATACCAAGAGATGTTAACAACTTTTGGCAGCATGGGAAAAGAACAAACATCAATACTTTCCTCTCTGTTGTCAAACATGTTGACACAGAATTATTCTTCCATATGGCTGAATAAGGGGATTGTTTTGCTATATGGCAAATCATATTCTTTCACCTATAGTGTAAATATAACTGAAATGTTATTAATAATGCAAGGCTGAATTCACCTCCATGTGGAACTCCTTTCATAACTCAAAGAAGATACATCATAGGTGTGTTTTTTCCATCTGATGTATACCTCTCGATTTCTCTAGGTACATGCAATGACCTCTTCTGATTTTATCTAAGAATCCAGTCAGCCAGAGAGATACAGTAGATTTATCTATTCTACTTTTCCATAATTAATGGAAATTATTTTTCTTTTGGTACTATGTGGAGAAAAAAACCCACAAAGAATGGGAGACTAGAGAACTTATTTAAATTTCTGGCATACAGTAACAGAGTTATACCTAGTTCCAGTGCCAAGGTGAGTCTTTAGTGAACCACTGTATGGAACTACATGGGGTTCCTCACTGACAGGGGAAGTCAGCAAGCATTTGTATGGGCATTTTGCAGTTAGCCATGGCTAGCCCACAACAATAATTGAAAAGGACTCACATATCAACAGCCTTGAAACAAATAGTTGTCACTATAACTACTGACTAGAAACAAATGTTTGCTTACACACATAACTCGTAGATTTATTTTATTGATGCCACATTGCTTCAAGCAGCACATCACTGTTAAAGGTAGGGAGACAAACCATTACCTCTTTAAAGGGAGGGGGAAGAAAAGCTCCCTTTATCGGCAGGAAAAAAATTTAGTGGGAAAGATAAAACTACTCTTTATTCCATTTTTTTTTTCTGTAGTTGAACGCAATTACTCTCCCAGTGAATATCATTACATGTAGAAAATATCAAACCAAGAGTTACATTTTTAAAAGGAAAGAAAAAAATAATTTCAATTTTAATTAACTTACTAATTAAAAGCCCTTACTATCTGTAGACACCATTCATTTGGAAAGAACAAATGAGAGCACATTTAATATGACAGAATTAAATAACAGTCACTGAAACTGTAAAGCTGCTTTGAAAGAGACAGTCACCATCTCAGTGACTGATGAAGCAATGAGAAAAAAAGATGAAAAAATTGACCAGGGAAAAGGAAAGTATATCTACTTTGAATTTATAAACATTACCTAGCTCTTGGCCATTTTATATTAAGCAAGTAAAATTTTTGTCCACTATATATAGCTATTCCAAGTGAGTTCACTAAATATATGAAATATGAAAATAAAAAAATCAAAAGATACAAAAATAAGAGTGAATAAAAAACCCCTAATCTGAGGAATTTATTAATCTCTCTTCAAAAAGTGTATGCATTTTATCATTTTACCTTGCCAGTTTATTTATGTAATGTAATTTCTTCACTAGTTAAAAGATCTAGGAAGCCTAGCAAGTGCAAAAGTATTATCCAATGATACTATATTTTTTGTTTGTGAAAGAGTCACAAGCAGGCAGTGACTTGAACATCATGGTCATTTATTCCTTGACAAAATAAGCTTGCATGTTTGCAAGGAGCTCGTAGAGCTGTTTGAAAACCTCAGCACAAAACTTACAGGTTGGAGTGAATCTGAATGGTGGATAATTACAGAAAAATTATGATCCTGCTTGCATATGCCCAGTTAACAGAAGAATCTAATTTAACTGAGTAAATTATTTACTCATCTTCAGCAGCCTTGCTAAAATGACAATACTTCCAACTCCACAAATTTTAATATGGTTAGGTTGTTGAAGTGATAATTTTATTCCCATTATACCTATAGTAAACTTCTCTTAGGCTCAGAAGTTTTATCTGGAGAAATTATTACTACAGTCTGTAAATACAGTCCTTATGTTTTGCCATTACAAACTACATTGAAAACTGGATGGCTAAATAATATATGTACTGTAGCTTTACTGAAATGAAAATACAATACTACTATAAATCTTCCATATTTAATATGAAAATGCACTACCATCTTATTCACTGATGGTTTTCATATACTTTTGTCCAAATTATAATAGGAACAGAAATCTATGAGGTGATCATTTTATCTGTGAGTTTTTTGTAAAGAGCAAAATGTACAAAATAAATGATCTGTAAAACTCCTTTCTGTAAGCATAACTGCTGCCTAACAAAAGTGTTCAACTCCTTACTAATGGTACTCAAACTTCAGAAACATAGGATTAGGAATTCTGTGAAAACTACTATTTCTATTAGGAATAGTCTTTCAAATAGAGGTATAGGAAGACGAGAGCACACACTGTGAATTACTTTTCTGAGGTCAAACTTTATGGGGGCTTTGAGCAACCTGATGTAGTAGAATATGTCCCTGCCCATGGCAGAGGGGTTGGAACTAGATTGTATTTAAGGCCTTTTCCAACCCAAACTGTTCTATGATTTTATGATTCGATGATACAGACATTCAAAATTTTGAAAACTTGAAAGAGTGTAAGAAAATTACAAAAAACACTTGGAAGTACAGTACATAGTGAGGTCTATGCCTGAAGTATCAAAAATACTCCATGGAGCTGCTCTCTAGCAGATCATCTCCTAACCTGTACTGGTGCATTTTGTTCCTCCTTCCCAGGTGCAGGACTCTGCATTTATTCTTGTTGAACCTCATTAGGTTCCTCTTTGCCCAGCTCTCCAGTCTGTCCAAATTCTGCTGAATGGCCGCACAGCCTTCAGGTGTATCAGCCAAACCTCCCAGTTTTGTATCATCAGCAAACTTGCTGAGAA